>JAJOOO010008052.1:0-51106 GCA_029582685.1 Solanum piurae | reverse complement strand
GTGTGACATCATAACCTCAACTTTTGGATCGTGACAAAAGGCCTCTCAATTTGACAGGGGGACATATTTCAAGATACTCGAACAATCCTATCTCCAATTCCACATGCCATTATTCCTTGAGTAGAGCATATCTTGTATTGTTTATTTAAAGTAGAGTAAATACCAAAACTACATTCAACCATAGAATTTCTTTTAATTCTCATATCCAACTATATCTCACTTTTATTAGGATGCAAATAGCGTCAATAAAATATGAAATATTAAATACTGAATAATTGCAGGTAGAGGTGTTCACTGGTCGGTTTGAATCGTTTATTGGTAAAAATCAAAATCACACCAAATTAATTGATTTTAAAATTATCAAAGCCAAACCAAATAAAAAATAATATACATTTATCGGTTTATCTGTTATCGATTTGGTTCGGTTATTTAGTTATTAACCATATAAAATAAAATAAAATAAACAATTCATTCAAAACGTGATAAAGGTGACAACAATCCATTCAAAACAAAAAATAGTTAGAATGACTGACATTATAGAAATTTCAATCATTGAATTTACTAAGAATAAAGCTTTAAAATTCACCATTTTGGCCTAGACTAAAAGGAAAGGACAGTGACATTTGAATTGTCATAGACACTGTCACACCCCGAGCCTACACCCTGGACGTGATTGGCACTCGAGAACCATTGCTGGCCCCAAGCGAACCCTTTACCTGACTCAACTCTTAGCTAAAGACTTACTCAAGAATAAAGAAACCTCAAATATAACTTAACTCATAAAGACATCACTCATAAAGACATCATTACTAAAATTAGTTTAGCTCAATATAGTTTAAATGTTCAATAACATAACTGTTTAACTCAAGTCTTAAACATTTAACAAAAGAAATGGAAAAGACTACTCAAAACACTACTATCTATGAAGCCTCTAATGACAGTGATGGAGGTCGGGACAAGACCCATGACATCTTAACAAAACTAAAAGTAAATGGAAATCCTCCGGAAGCAAGCAGAATCACCAAAGAAACTCTAGAACTGCATGTTGTATTAACGGTGCATCTGTTGATGACCCTGAACTCCTGTATCTGCATCATAAAAGATGCAGGCTAAATGATGTCAGTACATGGAATGTACGAGCATTCAAGGGGAACTCTAAAGCACAGACATAAGCTTGAACTAATAACAATGAAGAACATACTCACCTCATCTCAACTCAACTCAACTCAAGGATACTCAAACTCAGAAGTACTTAACTCAGTTCAAAATAAAAGCAACAATAAAGATGTATTATAAAGAAATCTTTTAAAACAGTAGGTAGTAACTAAATTTATTTAAAAATACAACAATAACCCTTTTACTCTTATTTGGGAGATTCTCTAACCGACAACCATTACTGTGAGCTATGTGATGATACAACGTCTCACCCATGCTCCCAGAACTGTCCTATACCTTGCCGGAGTATAAGACATCCTCAACTAAATGAATCCACTAAGCTATGCTTAAAAAGCAATAAGGAATCATCTAAAAAGTATGACCCTTTCTACCCATGCTGGCATACATGGTTTATGGGGACTTTGAGTTGTCTGAACTCGTCCTCATATCGGTGCTCAATACTACTCCCAATAATATAAATCATGCTCATATGTTTAAAAACATTTCCCAGTCCTCAAACTTTGAGATTATTACTAAAAAGGTTCTCTTTAAAGAGATTATACTCAAAAACTCCTCACGAACTCATTTGGAAATCGATGTTTCCTCTGATTTTAAATGTAAAAACAGTTACTCTTGGGAATACTTAGTTCTCATATATTCATTTTGAAAAATGAAAAACTCTCCTTATCCTCATACTCATGTACGTAAGTCATAAAAACAAGTTTAAAAGTTTTGCAAAAAGACTTCTCAATTGACTCGAAGAACTTCTTTGAACTTTACTCTTAACACTATCTTGAATTTGAATTATGAATTCAAGAGCTATGCCTTGGATATACTTGATCTCTCAAGAATTAATGAAGGTTTTAAGTATGGATATCAAGTACATATCATAGGTACGATTCGAGGGAACGCACACGGAAAAAAGGACATAAGGGTAGAGGACCTGGTGACTCTGGTGCACTGAGTGGCGTAGGGTGCCAACCCTTAAGCTACATAAAGTGGTTTGGGGAGCACTGAGTGGCACGGCGCCCTACCCCTATACCCAGGTTTTGATAGAATTTTTGTTCTTCAATTTCATCTCTAACTCCTCTAGAATCGAACGGTTTCCCTCAAACTCTTTTAGATTCTTAGACCCAACATAATTACAATGAATTCCTCTCTAAATTACTCAGGAACAATTCTCAACCACAAGATCCTCATCGTAAGAACTCAACGAAACCTCATATCAAAGAATGAAACACAAACTTCAAGAGACTCATCAAGAACTCAATATACCCAATCTTATGGATGAAATTCATAAAAGTAACACATGATTGGCATGTGTGTGAATGAACCCATCACTATGATAACTTAAATAGCTCGTTAGGATCAAATCCTTGGAGAAATCCCTTGACGATTTGCTAGAAAACCTTCAACGCTCGAATAATCTCCTTTCTTCCTCCTCTTGAACTTCTCTAAAACCCTAAGCGTATTTTAGAATTGTGAAAATTGATATAAGCCAGTTTAGACCCCTAAAATATTACTAAAAACGTTTAAAGATAATGGGGTAAGGAACATACCAAAATACCCCTCTTTAAGTCGGATGAACTTTCCTTAATCAGACAAGCTTAACTTAAACAGGCATATCCCACTCATCCGGACTCAGAACTTAGCAAATTCGGTGGAGTTGGAAAGAGGACTCAAAGACCTTTAATTTAATACCTTATGTTTCACCTAACTCATCATGTACAAAAAGTTATGATCGTTTGAAGTTGACCCAAAACTCAAATTAGATCTTTCCAATTTAGTTCTTTCTAAAAATAGCTCTTTCTAAGATCGAGGTGTTACAATATCTCCCCCTTGGGAACATTCGTCCTCGAATGAGATCACTCTAAGTAGAACCAAGGGTGGCAACATCTAACACCCAGGTCAAACACCAACATGCAATTTAACACAACATAGCATATCAACTTAAAGAGTGTTTTACAAAAAGTCATTACATTAGTCTGGAATTTCTTCGGAAGAGAAGAGATGTAGGTATCTATTCTTCATATCCTCCTTAGCCTCCCAAGTATATTCTTCAACAAACTGATTCCTCCATTGGACCTTGATTGATGCAGCCTCCTTGGTTTTCAACTTGCGAACCTAACGATCAAGTATTTCAACGGGTATCTCCTTATAAGATAGGTTGTCCTTACTACCAATATTTTCAGTAAGTATAATAAGTGAAGGATCTCCCATATACTTCTTCAACATTGAAATGTGAAACACCGGATGGACTGCTGCTAACTCTAACAGTAGATCCAACTCATAGGCTACATTGCCAATCCTCTTGGATATCTTGTAACAACCAATATACCAGAGACTAAGCTTCTCCTTTTTATCACATCTCATAACACCCGGGTGACACCTTCAAGTAAACTCAATCATCCACCTCAAACTCCAAGTCTCTTCTCCTAACATCGATATAGGATTTCTGATGACTTTGTGCTATTTTCAGCCTATCTTAAATGATCTTCTTTCTCCATAGCTTGATGAACCAAGTCTGGTCCTATTAGCCCAGCTTGACCAACCTCAAACCAACCAACAGGAGATCTACATCTTCTCTCATAGAGAGCCTCATAAAGAGCTATCTGGATTCTACAGTAATAACTTTTGTTGTAAACAAACTCAATGAGAGGTAAGTGATCATCCCAATTACCCTTGAAATTGATAACACAAGTCCTCAACATATCCTCTATAGCCTCAATATAATAATTAATAATAATTCTAAGATTTTGTTGGGATAAAAAATTTATACGGTAATTTAATCCTAGATATTTATCTTTCGTACCAAAATAAATTGATAGAAGTAGTTTTATACTTGGATTATGGTCCATATTCCATTCTTTTTGGTAAACTACCTAATTATTCTCATCTAAAAGTTTTTGGTCGTGTGTGTTTTTTCCATTTACCTAGACATGAACATCATAAATTATCTGCCAAATCTTTGAGGTGTGTTTTCCGTGGTTATAATGATGTTTAAAAGGGATATCTTTGTTATGATTCTTCTAGACGACAGTTGCGGGTTTCCAAACATGTAATTTGCATTTTTGCATGGTGAACTACATGAGGTTATATACATGAAGCCTCCCCAGGGTACAACCAAGCTCAACATGATATGGTTTGTCGTCTTCGTAAATCTCTTTATGGTCTCAAGCAAGCACCACGTGCATGGTTTGAGAAGTTTCGATCTACCATCATAAATGCTGAATTTTCTCATTGTGTTTCTAATTATTCATTATTCATCCGGCACTCCAAAACTGGTATGACAATTTTACTATTGCATGTGGATGATATAATTATAACAGGCAATGATGAGAATGGAATTGTACAACTCAAGAATCTTCTTAATGCAACTTTCAAAATGAAGGACCTTGGCAGGTTAACATAATTTTTGGGGTTGGAGGTTGAATATTTGTAGGATGGTATCATGCTAAGCCAAAGGAAGTATGCAGAGGATCTTGTCACACAAGCATGTCTAAGTGATCAGAAGGTAGCTCACAAACCTATGTAGATCAATATGAGGTACACAAATGATGATGGTGACCCTCTTGTAGAACCAACATTGTACAAGAAGCTCATTGATTGTCTAATTGATTTAACAATAACAAGACTTGACATCTCTTATCAAGTTCAAGTCTTAAGTCAATTTGTTACAAATCCTTGCCAGCATCATTTTTCTGCCCTCCTCAGAATCATTCGCTATGTTTGGAGTACAATTAATCGAGGTCTTTTATTTCATTCAACATCATCTCTAAATCTCGAAGGGTATACAGATGCAGATTGGGCAGGATGTCCAAACTCTCGAAAGTCTACGACATGATGGTGTATGTTAATCGGATCATCACTTGTCTCATGGAAGTGCAAGAAGAAACCCAAAATTTCAAAATCATCAACGGAGGTAGAATATAGATCAATGTCAGTTGCTTACTCTGAAATTGTGTGGATACATGGATGATGGCAAAACTTCATATCTCTGTTGATGGATCCACTACATTACATACTGATAATACTAGTGCAATACAAATAGCAGCAAATCCGGTCCACCATGAGAACACAAAGCACATTGAAGTGGATTGCCATTATGTTCGAGAACTTGTTGTTGATCAAGTCATTCGTCTTCGACATATCACGTCACATCATCAATTGGCAGACTTGTTTACAAAAGCGATGACAAGGAGTAGACACCAATTCTAATTATCCATATTAATGCTTCTTGATAAGTAGCATCAATTTGAGAGGGGATGTTGACCAAATCATATATGATATGATTCCAAATCATATATGATATGATTCCAAATCATATCTGATATGATTCCAAATCATATCTGATATGATTCCAAATCATATATGCTATGATTCCAAATCATGTCTGTTATGATTCCAAATATTTGATATGATTCTTAAATATCCGAAACAATATTCTAATTTAACTAAGCACAATCACACCATTGATATTGTGCAAGATATGATATGATATTGTGCTAGAATTGTGCTTGTACCTTTGTATATAACTAGTCGATAGTTTATCAATTGTAAAGGATAGAAATACATAATAGTTTTGAACTCTTTTTGGTCTCTGATTTCTCAATTGTTATCAAATACTACTCCCAAAGCATGCAATAATGCTCATATTGTAAAGATATCCCCCTTTAGGGGAAAACTAAAAATCTGATACTTTGAGTCTATGCTCAATAATACTTCTTTAAAACTAAACTGAACTGAAGTTAAATGACTTGACTATGCTTTTCTGAAAATCTTATTCCGACTCACTTTTCTGCATACTCTTTTATCAATGCATTGAACTTACTTTAAAGACTGATTTAAAATCCTTTCTATAAAACTGTTTATGCTTTCTTTAAACTAGCCTTGTTTTCTTCATGAAGATAATGCATAAGAACTGATATATCAAGGCTTTCATAAAATTCATAATTAAATATGGTTCATGGGGTGAAATAAACATGATCAATGATTAAGAATCATCCAATCAATTAATATACTGAAATAGACCCAACAAAATCAATAATTCATGATAATAAAGTAAGTAGAACCCTCGAAGTAAGCCTTGGGTTTGAAACCCTAGTTGAACCTTGCTAACTGAACTTTAGATGTAGGGCGTGAGGAAGAATTCATTAACTTACTATGATAGCCTTACATACCTTAAATCACTCTAATCGAAACTCTAAGTTCGAAGAGGAGCCCTAAAAGTTTCTTCTTGAACTTTAGGATGAGTTCTAATTTTCGCTAGATATGATAGAAAGATTTGATGTAGAATCTTATGAAGAATTTGTGATTAGAGATTGAAATTTTTTAGAACTAATTTAGATACATGATAGTAACATACTTTAATATTAAAGATGCAGGAGATTAGAGAATTTGAGAGAAAATAATCCCCAGGTCGTCCAAGATAAATTTTATAATGACCCACTGTCTTAACTTAATAAATAGAGCATTTTGAAATCTAGACTATCGAAAATTTGTTTGGTGTGTGCGGTGCGCCCACTCCGGCTGCTGGAAAAATGTCCTAGCGTGGTGCGCACGCGTAGCGCACGGTCAATTTGACCTCTCTCTAGTAAAATCAGATAACCTTTACTCAAGAGTCGGGTTGACGAGCGGTCAGTGATGTTGGAAAGAATTATTGTAGACCATTAATTCGATAGGTCACATGTCACCTAAATCTTACTATTCTGAGAGGTATGGTCGTTTGAAGTTGACCCTTGTAGAAACTCATGTGAAAACATAACTGATAGAAATGTTTTGAACTTGGCTTGGTGTTTAAGGTTCCTTACGACCCTAAACCATATATGATATACTTACTACACTTTGTAAAGGACCTTAATATATATTCACAACTTAGAATTCATTGGGTTCAGATCTATACACATGCAAAGGATGATCTGAATCTTTGCTTAGAAGTTGTTGGACGTTATTGTCCCGCATTTTTTTGGGTACTCAAAGAATTGTGAAAGAAAGATGGAAAACACTTCAATTCTTGGCCGAAAGCAAATGAAAAGTCCTCTGACATTTCTTGATGTGACACATGTCCCTCCACTTTTAATACTTCGTGTACGTGTCTTCCTATGATTGGTTAAAAACCTGGCCGACCGTCTAGGCAAAGCTGACGTTTCTTTTCCAAAATCTATATACGTTCTTCCATTTTAAATTAACTATCCTTTGACTTGATTTACAATAGCAATTTGAAGGCACAAACGACAATTAAGGACGAGGATCATTGTTGGAGAATGAAGATGTTGGGAGAATCAATTTACAAATGACCCATGAACTTTTACAAATGATCCGATTTAGATTTTTATCCAAAAATATTAACCCCCTTAAGTTTTAAACTAAAAATCATTTTAGTTCTGCATAAATGGAAATATTTAATCATGTGGACTGTTACTTGACATCTTTTTTTTAATACAATTAGAGAGTGCACACTACATACAATCATCTATTAAATGATGTGTGTTTTAATACATATATGGTTATAGTTTAGGTAGAAAAAAAGAACAATTGATAATGGAAGTGTGACTTTGACCGTTTAACTTTATTTTTTAAAAATGTCTACTTTCACTTGTCGAATTTAAAAATCAAGAGATAATTTATCTATTAGTTCTTGATAAATTGGACCTTCACCAACAAGATGAACAAAAGTTCATGTAATTAGTCAACTTAACTATTAAGATTTGTTCCCTCTAGTCCATATTAAGTGAACTGACATAAGTTTTTTTTTATAGTTCAAAATAAGTGAATTTTTCAAAGTTCAAGATAATTATTAATTGGATTTTGTTTCTTCATATTTATCCTTTCTTTTAATGATGTTGTTAACTAATTTACATTTTTAGGAGAATAATTTAGGAATAATAATAATTAAAAATAGCCTTTAATATTTTTCTTTAAGAGGAGTGTTATATCCCAACAATTCACTTAATATAGACTAGAGGAAGTACCATTCATTTCCCCAATATATTTGTCAAAATATTGAATTAATTATATTCAAAGAATGATATAGTAAAATTGGGGAAAAGGTACAAGTACTCCCTCCCCCCTCCAAACTATGACCGAAATCTCAAAGACACACCTTAACTAAACTAAGATCCTATTACCCCCCTGAACCCATTTTTAAAAAAAATTGTACACCTTTTTGGCTTACATGGAATCCAAATATCTCCCACGCACCTCAATTGCGTGGAGTCACAGAGTGTGCACGTAAGAAAAAAGGTGTACCAAATTATAAAAAAAATGAGTTAGGGGGTAATAGGACTTTAGTTTAGTAAGGTGCGTCTAGGAGATTTCGGTCATAGTCTAGGGGGGTACTTATGCCTTATCACAGTAAAATTACTCTTTTATTTATTTCTCGTTAATGAATGTGACAAGTGTGTACCAACTCAGACCTGAAGAGTATAAAAGTACTTGTTACAGCCTTTGCATTTCACAAGGTTTTAGGGTTTTGATTTATCTTTTTCCTTTGCTTTTGAATTTTCAATTTTTCGTCTTCGTTTAGGATTACCAGGATACCGAGTTTATTCAAGTCCTTAATATTCTCAGGTATACACCCAAATTCAATCAGAGCTTCCCATGTTAATTGATATACACGTCCTCACTATATATGATAATTATTTATACTATGTTTTTTTTCTTAAAGTAGGTAGATATACTCATTTTTGTCATAAGCATTTTATTTTGTTTTTTACTTCTTGTTATTTCATGTTCTCCTTGATTATATCGATGAAATGATAGTCATATCCATCATCCTTCATGTCCACCATTCCAGGAAGGCGCTGACCACCCAACTTGAAAAGGACTACCTCAGAAAAAGGTGCCTACTTGTGGTAGAGTGAATACTACCTAATGTGGAGCCGATGAGGCTTTCCACATTAATAGCTAGCTTTTGCAGTGTGGAAGAATGGATATTTAGAGTCCCCAAAATTTGTATAAGAAAGTTATTGTCTATGTATATGGTCTTGAGAAATGGATAACTTTTGAGTCAAGTTAGGTGCAAATGTTCATTAATTTCTTTGTATGATAAAATGTAACATGGAAGCAGAATGTATCGGTTGCTATTTATAAATAGTTAATTTAGATTTGGCAAATGGTTTAAACAGGACTCTCGGTGAAATTATAGTAGTGGCGGAAGGAGATTCAAAATATAAATTTTGAGATAAATACTAGAATGTATACCTAAGATTTAAATATATGATCTAAAACAGATTTTGAACCCCATTTGCCACTACACTAGTATCTTCTCTTATGTCAAAGAGGATTTAACAATTTACACATAACTAGGAAGATTATGTTTGCCTTAATTACACAGTATAATTTTTTAACGAAGGAGACAAATTAACAACATTGCCAATACCTAGTTCCACCACTTAATAATAGTGCTAACTGCTAACTACCTATTCTAAATGGAACTGTCTTCTATAAATAATACTCCCTCTGTCCCAATTTATGTGACACATTTCGGATTTCGAGATTCAAACAACTCTATCTTTGACCGTAAATTTCTCATATATCTTTTAAATATTTTGAATTATCAATTATTGGGACTTATAGTACTTTTAATGTAGTTTACAAATATATAAATTTCATTTTAAAAAATTTGAAGATTTCATGAGCAAATTCTCGGTCAAACTTAAACTGTTTGACTCTCGAAAAGCGAAATGTGTCACATAAATTGGGACAGAGGGAGTACTTAATAAGTTTAATAAAATATATAGGCTAAGTTGATTGTTTTCTTCTAAAATTAGGGGGGAAGTAAATTCAATAATAGTGCTAACTTCTAACTAACATATCTAAAAAATTAGGGGTGAAGTAAATTCAAAACATAACATTAATGGGTTGAAACAAAAAATGTGTTGTATAATTTTTGACAGAGATTGTTTGTGCATTTCTGAAAGGAGATTTTTTTTTCTTTTATTCTCCTTTCTGAACTCATGAGAACCTTAAATTTGTACCTACTGAAAGGATTTGAGACCATATTAGGACTGGCCTGTTGTGGGATCTACTAAAAAGAACCCTTCAAGACCACAATTTATCTGATGCCACGAGTAATTGTTGGGTTTTAAAAGATGTGAATGAAATTGAAGAATTATGACTTCTATAAAGAGTTTTGACTTTTCTGAAGAGTTGCGACTTTTCTGAAGAATTGTGACTTTTCTGAAGAATTGTGACTTTTCTGAAGAATTGTGACTTTTATGAAAAGTTACGACCTTTCCATAAAGTTGTGACTTTTCTGAAGGGTTGTGACCTTTCTGATAAGGTACAATAAGCAACCATTCACACTACCATCGATTGTCTATAAATAGAGGGGTTCCTCCTATTTTTCAATAACAAATTTTTGAACTTCTTTCTTTTCTACTAAACTAGTATTCTAAGTATACTTTACTTTTGCTTAGTGGTTTGATGACACCGTGATTTTAAGTATCGATACACCGGTGATTAATATTATTCTATTATGAGAGGATATATTCCATTAACCTCAGGTACTTGAGGGGACTAATTTCCTTAAGAAAACATTGTGCATTCAGTGGGCTCAATTTACTTTTTTGAGAAAATATTTTGTTTATTATTTTTAAAATTTAGCTATGAGGAATTATGACTCCATAGGACCTTGACTGAAAGAGAAGAACGTCAGCTATGAAGAATTATGACTTTTATAAAGAGTTTTGACTTTTCTGAACCTCACCCATTTTATCTAGGTGTTGCCAAACCCCATCATCCTTAATGTTATCCACATATGTTCCCAATTTAAGTGATCATAAGGTTTTTCTACATCTAGCTTGGTCATAGAGTTTGGTGTCTCCAACACTTGCAAATAAATAATGTTGGAAATTGATTCTCTTTTCGAGCAACATTTTGAGGGAATGTGTCATACCTCTAGTGTGAAGGACATGAAAATCATGCCAGGTGAGCACACCAATAAAGACTAGGCTTAGCTCTTGCTGGGATTATTGTTTGATATATATTGTCTTCATTGTTGGAATCGTGGAATAAGAGTCAATGTCTGGTATAGTATCTAACTATAGTGGTTTTCCTTGTTGCTAATAGTTTGATATTTTTCTCGTCACTATCTTTTCAGCATTTTAGTTATTTAGCCTGTCAAATGCTGAAAGTTCTTTCAGTTTAGTGGTAACATTGACATCTATGAAATTGGTTTAAGAAAAAAAGCAACTTAGGACATATTTAGATGCTATGAAATGCGATCATGTGAATAGAGTGTGCTAAACAGGAGATTCTTGGAGAAATAACTTTGGTATGACGCTTTGTTAATAAGGTCCTCTCTACTCTAGAATACATGAAAGTAATTTTTTGTTATCTGTTATTTCAAACAAAAAAGTTCCAACTAGAATTTGTTGTTATCGTGTTCCTTAATAGAGTGGAAAAATATTATCTAAGTTGAAATTCTATTACATTTTGGTTGATCTTCAAAATATTGAAACTTCACAAAGAACTAGGTGCAATGGTTATGTATCACCAAGTGAGATAAACAGCCATGTCTTATGTCGTTTCAAGTGAAACTCGATTTAACTCAAGGATCAAGTCAACGTAGCAAGGCAAATCAGATAAAGAAAAACTGCTAATCCATGCAAAAACAATGCCATCAATCTTACTCTTCGTAAAAAAAAAAACAATGTCATTAGTTTGACAAATAACATGTTGTATTTACTAATGCTGTTGTTTTTTATTGATATTTAAATGAGAAAATGACATAAATGGTCCCTTAACTATAGGAGTAGGTCTAAAATGATCCCTTAATTATACTCTTAACTGATTTAATCCTTTAACTATTCAAAAATTTATCAGCTTTGGTTCCTTAACAATACAATTACCGGTTTTAGTCTCTTAACTATAAACTTACCGATTTTAGTCCTTTAAGTATTCAAAAACTTATCAGGTTTGGTCTTTGTCCATTTTTTTAAATACAAATAGATTAGGTTTAATTAAATCTTTAACCCATTTTTTAAGTTATTTCTCTGTCCCCGACCCCTTATGAAAAGAACAATAGCGTCAACGATTCAAAATAAAATTAACGAGGAAAGAATATATAAGTCCTAATTTTATTCAATGGAGGATAAAGTTAAAGCATATAATTGTTGTTAATGACTTGAATTTGCACTTAAATATGCTAATCAGTGTCGATTTTATTTAGTTTACTCAAATTTCTTTACGAAAAAATAAAATGAATAGAATAAAAAAATTGACCTATTTAAAAACAATTAAAAAAATTTCAAATCTACCATTTTATAAATTTCAATTTTTGAAAAATTAAACAAATTCCGTTAAATGAAGTTGTTGGAGTACAAACTTTGAATTTAACGGTTAATAATTTATTTATTTTTATAATAAAGTTTAGCATATTCAAGTCATTAGTAGCAATAATATGCTTCATTTTATCCTCTGTTGAATAAAATTATGACTTATATTTTCTTTCCTCGTGAATTTTATTTTAAATCGTTGAGGTTAAGGTTCTTCGCATAAAGTAAATTTGAAGAAAAAGAAGTGGAGAGAGAGAAACAACAGAAAAAGTTGCTAAAGGATTTAATTTCTCGAGGCATGGATTTCGTTAATTACCTAAGTTATTTGTATTAAAAAATGGACAAAGACCAAACCTGATAAGTTTTTGAATAGTAAAAGGACTAAATCCGTTAAATGTATAGTTAATGGACCATTTTAGACCTACTCCTATAGTTAAGGGACTATTTATGTCATTTTCTCATATTTAAACAATCACAGCATCACACATAATTGAAGTATTTGTAATCTTCGACAACCATAATTTCTAAGGGTAAATGGGAAATATTGTTAATTCTTGCCTTGAACTTCTAAAACAATTCATTTTACTTGTCATGTTTTTTGTGCATCCCTTAAAAAAATCATTATCTAAAAAGGTAACTTGACTAAAATATCCTTATTTTGATCTCAATTTAATATTACTACTCTTTTTCTCACCACGTTAATATGTCTCCACAATACTTTAAGTGTGTTTTCTAAAAGAGTTGATGGTAAAAAATACACTTAAAATATTCCGACTTTTTTGTTTCCACATGAGTAATTAATTGTAGTGGTAAACTATGAAAAAATAATCATTTTTTCTTGATATGTTCAAAGTAACAAACAAAACTGAAAACCTATTTTGCAAATAGTGGACGAGTTTGGGAAAGAATTTTTTAAAAAATCGCGAGAGATAATGTAAGATTGAGTAGTATTATTGGAGGATTAAATAAAAAACAATCCACAATAGATTTAGTACAATTTAGGGGAAATTCACTAAATGGGTACAAAGCAAGACAATCAAACCTTATTCTCCAAAAGCTAAAAAAAAATTGCAACCGAAATGGAGTCGGGGGAAAATGAAATAACCCATCAAACCCAAACCGGAGCAAACCCATTAACCACCATTCTCAATTTCCATAAACTTTGGTGCGAGATTTCCAATACCCAAATGACATCTGAAGCCTCGGATCCACTGCCGCATGGGAGCAAACCCTCAAACTTCGCTGAATTTTCATCAACTTCAATGAACAATTCAATCTTGACAATCCCATTTCTGCCGGCAGAACTCATCATTGAAATCCTCTAAAGGCTTCCTGTGAAATCTCTCTTGAAATTTAGGTTTGTTTCGAAATCTTGGCTTTCTATAATTTCTAGCCCTAAATTTATCAAAACCCATCTTAGAGTATCTATTGATAACAAGGTGTGTACTCACCATAGGCTCTTGATGAAATTGTATCAGGCTAATAGCAATCTTAAGGACTTTTCTTTTAGCTCTTTACTTTACAATGAATCTGTTATTGAGGCAAATGACTTGATTTGTCCCATGGAAAACTCTGGTGTATCTTTTTGCATTGTGGGTTCAATCAATGGATTGATTTGTTTTGCCGACGGGATAAGAGACTTGTTCTTATGGAATCCAACAATTAAAAAGTACAATAAATTGTCTCATCGTAGATTGACAAGTAATACCAATTTCATATATGGTTTTGGATATGATGAGTTATGTGATGATTATAAGGTAGTATGTATTGTTGCAATTTACCAACATAGCGATTATTCTACTGTTGAGGTCAAAATATATAGTTTAAAGAGTGATTCTTGGAGAAATATGGATGATTTAGGGGATAGGATGCGCTCCAAGACTTCGGCTACATTCGTAAATGGGAAGCTTCATTGGACTACTTCTTGTGGTCTTGGCGAGCTTAGAGGTCGGGGGACCTGGAGCATCGTTTCTATGGATATGGCTGATGAGAAATGGGGAAAGATAGTGACCCCCTTGCTTTGGAAAAGAAGATTTTGGTTTTAAGCTAGGAGTGTTGGGAAATAACCGTTTTGTACTTAGTATGAACGTCCTCCTCACTCGCGTAAATATATGGGTTAAGGAGGAGTATGGGGTTAAATAGTCCTGGACAAAAATGTATACCATAAAGTGTCTCAACGATCTTGACAGGCATTTTCTTTACCCATCATGTTACATGTCAAATAAAGGTGAGACTCTGCTTGTTTATATAGCACCTGGAATGATACAGAATCAAGAGGATACACCATTTGTTATCAAAAAGATATGCAATGATCTGATTAAATATGCAGAGGTTACTAACTTTGGTGCTCGTTTATCAAATGAAATCTACATTGAAAGCCTTGTCTGTCCGCTTTCACAAAACCAATAAGGATTAAGTAACAATGAAGGTTGTAGGTGCTCAAATGAATTACAATTGTGTAACTTATGATTTGTAAGTTTCTACTTAATACATGTCTCGCAAGTGCAATTCAATTCTTCTTCTATTGTCAAATATAGAAAAATACATTGCATGTTTAAGGTTCTTTTGGATACAACCTCTACCTTCTCAAAGGTAGGGGTAAAGTCTGCATACATACTTCTCTCCCTAGACCCCACTTGTGAGAATACACTATGTTTGTTGTTCTTACATTGCATGTTTAAGGGACATCATCACACAAGGTCTGGTTGAGCTCTTCTCTTGTCCTTTTTCTTTTTGCATATTCTATGAAACAACCTTCTTTAGAACATTTATTTGGTTGTAGAATTTGGTGTCTTCAAAACTCAAAAACTAAATAATGTTGGAAATTGATTCTCTTTTGAAGCTGCATTTTAAGGGAATGAGACATATCTTTAGTGTGAGTGACATGAAAGTCATGCCAGGTGAATGCTCTAATAAAACTAGGCATAGCCATTGCCGGGATTATGGTTTGATGTACGATCTTCATTACTAGTGCTGTTTAAAATACCGTTAATAGGGAAAAGGAATCATGGAATAAGAGTCTGTGTCTAGTATAGTATCTAACTTTAGTGGTTTTCCTTGTGCTAATAGCTTAATATGTCTTTTTCAATTTATTTATTTGGTCTGTCAAAGGTCAAGAGTTCTTTGAGTTTAACACTAACTCGAATCTGCAAACTTAGTTTGATTGAAAAAGCAATTGAGGAAATATTTGGATGTTATGAATTATGGTCATAAGATTAGTGTGGGAGGTTATGTACCAGTATTTGGATGATGGTTAAAATGTTTGTCATCTCTGTTATTTCTATCAAAAAGGTTCCTACTATATTTGTTCGTCTCTTGTTCCTTAGTTTTTTTTATTTTAATGACCCTTAAGGGGGTCAGGGGATTAACAACACCCCCAGGCCTTAGCATATAATAAAACAAAATAAAATAGACAAGGAGGGGGACATTAACCTAACCTCCAATCCTATGGTAGATCATATGTCAACTATCCTAATAAGGCTTATCAAGTTGACCCTAAAATCTATTGAAAGAAGCCTAGAACTATGTACCTAGAAGAGAGGACTCCTTTCAATACATATAAACTAGGAAATCATAAATACGGGAGACTCTTCCCTTACAATAGAGAAAAGAGCCTAACCAAAAACTAACCTCTTCCTAGAAGCTGTATCTATATTATATAGCTTAAGGGAAGAAGTTGCACAAAAAGGAAATGAACAAGTGATAACTTGTCCCAGGATACTGATCAACCATCTTGTAGGGTGGTTTCTTGATCCTCTTCAACTTTTTCCTTCTAAAGCATGCCATGCCCATTCTGTCTAAATTGATGTAACCTCTAGTCTCTTGAGGCAAATGATGATAATTGTAAAAATGTTGAGTATTTTTGCTCAAATGACTGTTTTGAAAGAGTATCAGCAAGGAAATTGGCCTCTCTAAACACATGATTGCATTGAAAAAAATCAGTCATTTTAATCAAGTCTTGAAGTTCCATGATATTTTTATAGATGCTCCAAGGAAGGGATACTTTCTTGCTTAAGCCATTTCACTAAAAGTTCATAATCTACTTTCAAAATGATCCTACTATACCCATGTTGAAAGCACCAATTCATCCCAAAGGCTGCAGCTATAACTTCTGCTTGATTGTTTGAACCCACACCTAAAGGTAGGCATAGATCAGTTTGCCGTTATGATCTCTCAGTATGCCCCCAACTCCAATTCTACCTGGATTCTCCAGAGCACTACCATCAGTATTTAACTTAACTATGGACTGATGAGGTTTCCACCAGTTTACTTGGGTGACCTTTATATCATGTTGGCAGTTCTCAACCAGATAAATGAATTCATTCTAGTTTT
The DNA here is from genome assembly GCA_029582685.1 of Solanum piurae. Taxonomy (NCBI): domain Eukaryota; kingdom Viridiplantae; phylum Streptophyta; class Magnoliopsida; order Solanales; family Solanaceae; genus Solanum; species Solanum piurae. Next base: position 34,340 of record JAJOOO010008052.1, on the reverse strand, counting down.
TAGGCAATTTGATGGATGGATAAGTAGTGATAATAAGAATTTGAAGCTCCTTGGAGATAAAGAATTTGACTCTAGTTGTACTTGATAGTTTCCCACCATATTTACTAGCACTCCTATTCTTCCAAAGGTTCCAGCAAATGAAAATGGGGGTGGCTTTCATTAGAGCTTGTGAACTTCATTGTTAAGTTTAGTAATTTACCAATTTATCAGCATCCTCCTCATAGAGGTTCTGCTATGTTGTACCCCCAGCCTGCTAGCAAATGGCTTAACAAATTTTCCAGAAATGAAAATATGATCAACATCTTCTTGGAATGTAACAACCTGAACAATTTGCAGTAGAGTGTCCAAAGGCACTAATTTTGTCATTTGTTGGGAGCTTGAGTCTTAGTGCTCTCCAAAATAAAAAGGAGACCTTGAAAGGAATAGCTTTCCGCCAAATAGGGAGTCAGTTAAAGTCTTATTCCTTTTCTTTCTCACATGCTCCCATGTTGAAGCACAAGTGAAACTCCCACTGGTAGTAAGTTTCCAGATGGCTTGATCTGGGATGTCATGTTGCACTCTAACGTTAGTATTGAGGATTTTATGAATGAGTTGTTGAGGTGCACACTGTCTTATTTTATCCTCATTCCACTCTCCATTAACAAGGTAGCTGGAAACTATAACATTATTTAGACTGGGAAGGTAATCACTGTGATTTGCTAGAAATCCTACCCCCAGCCAGTCATCCCACCAAAAAAATGCAACTTCCACAGTTAATAGCCCATTGAATGTGAGGTTCAACTTCCATCCTGTTAATGATCATATTCTTCCATTTGAGAGATTGTCCAGAGTTCCATTTTTTAATGACAAGATTAGCTCTTTGACAATATTTGTCTTTGAGGAAGTTACCCCAAAGGGACTTTTTGGATCTGAAGTTCCATCATTATTTATAATGCAGAGATAAACACATATCGCCAAGATTCTTCATACCAATTCCACTTTCTTCACAAGGAAAATTTAGAGTTCCCCAGGATGCCTACTGGTATTTTCTTTTGTCCTTCTCCCACCCCCAAATGAAGTCAGCTACACCTGATTTGTTTGAGGGTAGTAGTCGTAGGGATGATAGCAGTTAGCAAATGTATGGGCATTAAATATAAGACAGATTCGATAAGAGTAGTTCTGCCCCCATAGCTTAACATTTTGGTTTGCCATCCTTTGATTCTAGCAATAACTTTAACCACCATGAAGTGAAATAAATAATCTTTTGATGACCAATATATAAAGGACAACCCATGTCAAGTTTTATGACCACACTGTCTCCTGTCTTGGGTTTATTTATATTGTGAATAAGTTACTAAGCTAGCATAATATTTTCATAATACTCCTTCCTTGAACAAATCCAGACTATTTCTCAGAAATAAAACGAGGCAGGATGGGGGAAAATTTGAGATATAACTTCTTGGAAATAACCTTGTTGGTGCCCCCAAGGCCTAGCTCAGTGGCAAAAGGTGGAGGATTTGTGGCTTAGGTCACATGTTCAAGCCCCACATCATGCAAAACGAAACCTGGTATTTAAGTGTAGAAAGGTAGAGGGGGGGATTATCCACCAAGTTTAGAAGGTTGTAATTGGTCTAAAGGGCATGTTAGACGGATTTTTTGGTTATAAAAAAAAATAACCTTGTTGGTAAAATTACTGTGAAAGATAGGTCTGAATTCAGAAAACTTATTAGGATGATTCACTTTTGGGAGTAACACTAGGCAAGCATGAGAAATAAATTTAGGAATGTTGTGGCCACAAAAAAATAGTTGTATCATGTTATGATATCCCAGCAGGAATGATAAAACATGCCACTCATTCCTTCAGGAATAGCTGCAGAATTAGCACTCATTGACCAGATAGCCTGTTTCAGTTCCTCTTTTGTTGGCATGGCCTGGAGTTTTTGGTTTTGATACTCAGTGATCATGCTAGGAATGCATTTAAGGACTTCCTCATTGATCAGGTTATCTTCCCTTGTAAAGATTTTCTCAAAATGACAAATGCAGCCCTTGATATATTCTCATCCCCCTTGATAGTATTACCATAATCATCACTGATTTTGTGGATAAAAAACTTAATTCTCCTGCCTCTGATAATAACATGTAAATACTTGGTGTTTGCTTCTTAATCTTTAAACCACTGCAGCTGAGTTTTTTGTTTGAGAGTGGATTGCTCAATTTTTAAGTATTTGATGCATTGAACATTAATCTGATTGAACTTGGTTCTATATTCCTCATTGTTGTCATTGATGATATCTGCTTCAACACTTTTAATCTTCTCCTCATACTCCTTAACACTGTTAAAAATATCTCCATAATCCTGTCTAGACCAGTTGCTAAGAGTATTGGCCACTCTTTTCGATTTTTGCTGAAAAATTCTCATAGATTACCTTCATCTGGTCTTTCCCAACAAGTTTTCACAATATCCATAAACTTTGGATTGTCCACCCAAAAATATAGGAATTTGAAGTATTTGCTAGTATTGGTATTTCTGTCAACACTTTCCGGAAGCAGGGGACAGTGGTCAGAACCAGTTGAGGCAAAGTGAGTGATATTAGACATAGGCATCACCTCTGTCCAGTCTCTTCCAAATTCTAGCTTCACCATCTCTGTGATTACACCAAGTGAATTTTGTCCATGGAATCTCAAATCAGTTAGTCCACAGGCTTCAATAACACTAATGAATTAAATTTTTTTATTCATGTTGTATGGTAGTCCTCCCATCTTCTCATCAATATCATTGATCACATTGAAATCTCCTATAGTGCACCAAGGTTTGTCCAATCTAGAAAATTAAAGCATATTGTCCCATAGGTCTCATCTCATATGATCTTTTTATTTATCATATACAAAGTGAGGAGGTAAGAAATCTGCCAAGTTACACGCTTAGCTTCACAAGTAACTTGATGTTCATCTTGATCCAAAATTTTACAGTCAACGTCTTGGTTCCAAAATAACCAGATCTTACTGTTGGAATTGGGAGTAGCATTGTCCATCCTAAGCTGATTTTATAATAGTTGAGCTGATGTTTATTGGTTTTAGGTTCAAGAATTGCAATCATAGAGAGATTGTAGTAATCCTCGAGTTTTTGGAGTCTATCCAAAGCACCTTGAGTGCTAATACTCCTAGCATTCCAGCTAATTGTTGATGTTACTCTTGGCAGTAATTGTATTAGTAGAATTGCTGATAATATTTTTTATGTTTTTCTTTTTCTTCTCCTTTTGACCTCTAGGTGATAAACCTGCCTTCTGAGTTACTTGTTGAATTTCATCCTAACAATCAGAATTCATGGTGGATGCAAAGGCTTTCAGTAGATGAGCACTAGTTTCATCATCATCTTCATGTTCTTCCAATTGATCAGGATCATACTCTTCTTCATAATTGACCACCCTATAATCATCATTATTGTCCTCGTTGTATTACTTTCACAATTCACAGGGATTATCTTTGGTCTGGAGGGGAACTGCATGGCTACCTACTTGTTCCTTAACCAACTCATAGTCCACATTCTGATGCATTTCAATATTTCTTTTTTCTTCCATTGCTTGTTTCTTCTTTATAGCATCTCTATTTTTCTTACTGAGAGCCAGGGTAGATTTATTGTTGAGCATTTGTGGACTATTTCTCTGTCTGTGTTGTTTTGAACCATAATTTTGAGTTCGTTGGTAGGTTGATCTTTGTTGTCTACTTGACTGCTTAGGGGAATTCACACTGGTAGATATAGTGGGATCTTCAGAAGGTGTACCTTTTATATCATCAATATATACCATATCGTCCTCTCTCTTTACAGTATCAAGCATATCATCTTTAGTAGCCTTTTCAATACCAATGATATCATCAGTTTGTTCTTGTAACTGAGACTGGGTCAGTCTTAGGGTCAATCAAAGTCTCATGCATAACATGAGACAATTTCCTCCCTCTAGACACCCCTTCCTGCAGATTAGTAGTTTCCTCCTGAATCCCTCCATCCATACCTCTCATAACTTCTTTAACAGACAAATCAGATAGGTAATTGATGAAATGAAGCATTGAGTCAATACCTGCATTTTGTTAGTTTTGTCCATCATCAGCTTTTCCTTGAAAACTCTCAGTATTATCCTTTCTGTTGTCATTCTTTTTTGTACCTGTTTGGTTCATAGAATTATTGGGGAGTGGGGGGAAGAGATAGAGATTTGTTGATTTTGGACTCCAAAGTCAACATTACAATATGGATTTTGAGCTCTCTGAGTTCAATAGTCATACCTACATGTTGGTGTTGTAGAATATGCTGGTGATCTAGCTCTATAAACCTTCTTGTTGTTGTCTTGATCTCTGTTGTATTGTTGAGCTTGTTGTGTCTTCTGTGTTTATTGATTTTGTTGGTTGCTTTTCCAACCTTTCCTTTTCTGAGTTTGCCATTGCTCTTGAGTTTGGTCTCTTCATCCATCTTCTTGTTATGTTCTCTTTGTTCAAGGGGTTGTTCCTTGATGTTTTTTTTAGCCTGATCATCCTAACTGTTTTAGTTTTTCCTCTTTTCTTCCTATGGTTGTCGGTGAGAAAATCTCCCACAAAGTTTATTTTGTATTTTTATATACAAACAGAGTTTATTTTGTATCCTTGCCTACAAACTGAGTATATTGTATTTTTAGATACATTGGGTTGTTATCTAATGTTTTAAAAGGTTTTCTTTATACTGCGTTCTTTACTACTGCTTTATATTGAATTGAGTTGAGTATCCTTGAGTTGAGTTGAGATGAGGTAAGTATTTTTTTCAGTTCCAGTTCAAGCTTATGTCTTGTTTAGATTTCCCCTCACATGCTCGTACATTCCATGTACTGAAGCCATTTGGCCTCCATCTTTTATGATGCAGATACAGGTGACTAGGATCAACATTTAGCGCTGCATTGATCCAGTTGAGTTTCAGAGTTATTTGGTCAACCTCCTTGCTTCCGGAGGATGCCTTTATTATATTTTGTCATTTCAATTGTTAGATGATTGGGGGTCTTGTCTCGACACCCCTTATAGTATTAGAGGCTTCATAGATAGATATACATTAGTTCATGAGTCTTTTCATTTTCAGTTGTTTATGTTAAGATTTGAGTTGCCTCTGTGGCTAGTGAATGTTTATTTCTAAACTATTCTAAGTTATTTGATTTGAGACATTTTTGAGTTAAAGCTTTCATTTGAGATTATTCTATGTTAAGTAAGTCTTCCGCTAGTAGTTAAGCCAGGCCAAGGGTTCGCTTGGGGCCAGCAATGGTTCTCGAGTGCCAGTCACGCCCAGGGGTGTAGGCTCGGAGCATGACATCGCAGTGTCAAGAAATACATCTATTACTTAGAGAAAAATATTTACAACTTGATGTAAACTTGAGAATCTATCCATATTGTATACTGAATATGAGCAATTAATTTATTTTGTAGTTATCTATGTCAATGGGATTAAAAAAGGCTTCAATCTAGTCATATTCCTCTACAGGTAATCCAACACAACATCATTGAAGTCATGTCAAAAATTTATTAATTATTGTCTTCTATTGTTGGTTCACTCTGCACATCAAGGTACGATAAGGTTTTTAAGGTCGTTATGTCCTTACAATGGCATACCAATTTTGAATTTTGTCTTTAAGTGGTGGTAGTATAGATCTTTAAGGGATTTTTTTTTTTTACCTTCAACAATTACAATAGAGAAAAACTTGTGTGAATACTCAATTAACGTGTGTTATTTAATCTATGCTAACAAATACTTATAACAATGCTTTGCATAAATATAAACAACAAAGTTTAATTCATTTACTCAAAAACAACAATTAATAACATATGCATAAATTAATGATTATAAATATCAAATCAGAATTTGTAACAATAGAATGAAATAGAAAGAAAAAAATCGAGCCCACTGAATGCACAGTGCCCCATTAAGGAAATTATTCCCCTCTAGTACCCGAGGTTTAAGGAATTATATCCCCTCACGATAGAATGATTCTATCACCAGTGTATTAATACAAAAATAATTGTGACAGTGAGCCACTCAACAGGAGCAAAATACACGAATATTTAATTGTGAAGAAGGAGGAGGAGGAGAAGGATGAGGAGGAGAAGAAGAAGAAGAAGTAGTAGTTCAAAATTTTCGTTGTTTAAAAATGAGAGGAAATTCCTATATTTATAGAGAACAAAGAGTAGTGTGAACAAATAATTATTGTGCATAATCGGAAAGGCCAAAACTCTTTGGAAGAGTTACAACCCTTCCGAAAGGTCACAACCTTTCATAAAAGTCACAACAATTCATAAAAATCGCAACTCTTTATAAAAGTCACAACAATTCATAAAATTCACAATTCTTCATAAAAGTCACAACTTTTCATAAAAGTCACAACTTTTTATGAAAGTCGCAACTCTGCATATTTCATTCATACCTTTTAAAATCCAACAACGTGTGCCTTAGATATCAATTCAAAGCTCTAATAAATGACATTGACATTCAATCTATATTGTACCACCCCTAGACAAAAAAATGATTAACTCAAATCACCAAAGGTAACGTAAGATTATCGAGAAAAGGTAGACTAATGCATGCAACAATGCAAGTATACATAGGATTAAGTTTGCCCAGTATTCCTATTTGGTGATCAGTTTGTTTAAGTAAGTTCAAAGGGGGGTTGATATTTATACATATGGAAGATTTGGTGGAGGCTTATTTGTAAGATGGCGGTGACGGTTGTGAAGAATTCTGAGAGGAGGGGAAGGCTAGTTTTAAAAATAAATGAATTAAAAGGGAATCCTGATTTGTGGTGGCCCACGTAGGCAGGCCTAGGGTTCTTTATATATATGTATATATATATTAAACAATACACTAGTAATGTTTGTCAATCGGCGTATTTTTTTTAATAAAGAGGAAATTTCGTAAATAGCTAAGAGTTGAAACATGATGAGCCTCCTTAGCTACAATTTGCCTAATGTAGCTATAATTTCAGTAGTTATTGTATATCTAGCTAAAAAATTAATTTTATACAAATTAGACTCATCACTTAATTAAAGAGGCAGTAATTTAGGTTACTAAAAACAATTCCACAAATCATGGTTATTGTATTTGATTATAATTTCTTACCAAATATGACTTATGCCAAAAAAAGAAGATATATTTAACTTTATAAATAAATATGTCAAAAATTGACTTATATAACACACACAAATAAGATCTAAAAAGGTAAAAAAGCCGCAATAAACATTGATATGTTCCATAAAATCATATACAACATAATGTGAAATATTTTAATAGAAATACAAATCACCAAAAATACACAAAACAAATTATACAAATACCTCAATAATGTTGAAATTATACAAATTCCTCAATAATGTTTGAAATTATACAAATTCCTCAATAATGTTTGAAATTATACAAATACCTCAATAATGTTGAAATTATTCTCTCATTTAGAAGTGAGAGTGTAGGTGTACGAACACTGCACTTCAGAGTTGTACAAGAAGCTTTGTTAATTGTACTAAATTGAAAATTGAAAATTTTACCCCTTTTCTATAGAAGCGTCTATATTGATTTTTTGGTTCTTCTCCTTTGAACACGTGCTCTGTATGTGAAAACACGACACGTGTACTTTAAAGTGTTCTTTCTTTTTCATTGTCAACTCCTTGAAATTTTAGAATCTATTTGTTTGACATAATTAAAAATTGAGGAAAGAAAATTTCTGAATTAACCTCGGTTTCTTCTTGGAGACCATCATTTTACACAATTCAATCATCACAGAATAACCTCTGAAGTTGTGTTTAGCTTTCTATTTTTTTCATTTTAGTTTGGTGTTTAGGGATAAGATTTGTTCATATTTGATTTTCCTCTTCATGTTTTATTGATGGACTCTATGTGCTTTAATTTTGGTGTTGTATGGAATATGGAGGAACAACTTCTTACACTACTTAAGTGTTTGATGAAATGTCCAAAACAAGTAAGCAATTTTCCTCCATTAAGGGTTCTATTAGGTAAGCATCTGTATTTTAGGAATTCCAAAAATACATTATTGACATTCACTAGAAAGAACTATTCAACAATATTTGTCATTATATCATTTTTGTCAAAAAAATATTTGTTTTAAATGCATTTACTTGGATATGAGATCGTTCAAGTTGGATCAATTGGTGATAATCCTCTATCAAAATATATCAACTATTTATAACTTGCATGAGTAAAATGTATGCATTGTCTAACTTTGTGCATATGAATGTAGGTTAGGTGGATCGATTGACATGAACAAGTTTGCGTATATGATTTTGCTTATTTCAACTAATAAGTGAGATGAGTGGCATATCATCGATAAAGTGTCTTCAAACATTTCAGAATGCAGAGCATATCACAAGGAAACGTATCTTTCCGATAAAATGTCTTCAACCATTTCAGTTTCGGTGATATTTGTTCTTTAATTTTCATCTTTCGACTCAAGTAATATGGATAAAGAACTACTAGGCCAATGATAAAATTATGAATTGTGGTTAGTTTCTCTAATATGCATTTTTTGCATAAGTACATTTCATGTGGGAAAATAATTAGCAAATGGAGAAGCAAGTTCTCAAAAAGACAAATGGAGAAAAGTAAACATATCATAATCTTCTGTTCCTTATAGTTGCCTTTTGCATATTCTAATGTTAATATTATTGGTGATTATGAAGTGCTTTTAGTTAATTTTAAAATGTACAAACAACGATCTTTGCCATATTATTTGTGTGTTGGGAGAATATAAAGAAGAAAAAGAAAAGTAGTATATATTTTTTTATGAAAATTATACGCTGAATATTAATTATTAAATGTTAAGATGATCTTACTTTTAGATAACTAATCTTGCACATGATTTATGCAACTCTGTATGTCTTAAAAATTGTGTAAACAAGCCTTACCAAGCATATACCATCAATTACATAATTTATATGCTTACTCTCTTCGTCCAATAATAGTTGTTCATTATACTATTTTGGGATGTTCAACAATACGTGTCTACTTTATGAAATCAATGGATAATTTTACACTTAGTTCTTAATTTACCCTTATCATTAATTATTATTCGCCAAAAGGTTAAATATACCTCTGTACTATAGGAAATAGTTTAAATATACTCCTAGTTATACTTTTGGGCTAAATATACCCCTCCCATTATACTCTCGGGCTAAATATACCCTTATGATTAACTGACGACACGTGGATGGCCAGGATTAAAAAAACTATTCAATTTTAAAAAATCAAATTCGAATATAACCTACCCCGCCCCGCCCAATTATTTTATCCGACCTAATCTATTGACCCACCCAATTTATCTTTCAAACAAGAAACCTAACATCCGATTGAGTTCTCTCGAGAATTCATAAAACACAACACAAGTCATAAATTATACACAAATATCTAAGTCTACAAAATAAGTCCAAGGATATGATTATGTGGTGGCGTGTTTTCCACATGCTCCTTTCATCATCTTCATCAGTAGGCTCATCTACAAGACTTCGTACTTGATGGTTGTCATAAACATGACATCGTGTTGGTGTATTATTATCCCTTTGCTCGTTGATTATCGTGATTGATTCCCCAGCTAAGGACTCCAAAGAGCAAGTGGGTTGCTGCAATCAAAAACTCCAGCATTTGTTGCGGCGTGAAAAACTGCAGCAATTTAAGAAGTTAAAGTTGAAGTAAGTTTTCTGGAAAGAACTCAATCTGACATTAGGTTTCTTGTTTGAAAGAGAAATTGGGTGGGTCAATAGATTAGGTCGGTTTAAATTATTGGGCGGGGCGGGTTATATCCGAATTTGATTTATATATTAAATTGAATAGTTCTTTTAATCATGTTCGTCCACGTGTCATCAGTTAATCATAAGGGTATATTTAGCCCAAAAATATAACGGAATGGGTATATCTAGCCCAAAAGTATAACTAGGGGTATATTTAAACTATTTCCTATAGTACAGGGTATATTTGGCCCTTTGCCAATTATTATTTCTCTATTACATTTTTCAAGATATTGTATTTTATTGTATTCAAAGAATGATATAGTAAATTACTCTTCTATTTATAGTTTTTAAGAAGTGGATAAAGTCAATAGTGAACAACTATTATTGAACAGAAAGAGTATTTATTGAGTAGGAGTTAGTGTTTAAGTAATTTAAATGAAGACGTGGAAAATATTTGATGATGTAAATATGGATAATTGAATTTTAGTTTTAGCTTAAAATATTGAAATGCAATTGTATTATTTTTTAAAAAATAACATGAACTTTCAGTTTTTTTTCTTCTCAAAATGGTGATATTATTCATGATGTTGGCATACAATAGGCTTCGTAGAAAGTTGGTGAGATGCACTACTACACATACTATGAAGTAATTATAACATTTACAATTTGTATTTGTCGCATATATCAAGTTTTTATATCTGTTAACATTTTGAAGTATATAGAAGCCGTATTTATTTTAAGATTTATTATACCAAAATTTGTCAAAGCAATAGGTAATTTTGTTGACTTTATCAAATTTCTTCGTACTTAAATTTTGCCGTTAATTTATTTTTAGCAGAGGGAAATGTGTGAACCACATCACATAGTTATTCTAGGATGACAGGTAGTAGAAATGCTCTTTGTGGTATAGAAAATAAATGTACGAGCAAGGAGAAAAATAGGAAAGTTGATCGCTAATTGTTTTAAAAAATAAAAATTAATTGACCCAGAAACTTTGTAAAGACAATATACAATCTATGTGATAAGATCAGGTGGTAAATAGAAGCAACACAGCTTACTTTGGTCTGTGCATCTGATTCTGCCAACATACATATTTGGAAATGTATCTACCATAGCTTTGCCAATTTCACACACACAGACACACACACACATATATATATATATTCTAATTGCGTCATTAATACTAGCATATAAGTTTATCCTTCATCACCAAATGACAATGTAAAGAATCAATTAACTACTTGAAAATATCAAGTGTTGGACTGTGTTGACACGGGTCATGCCCATTTAGTATAAGCAGGGGAAGGAAAGTCTTAAACGAGCGCATCTTTTACATATTCCGTATATTTTGATGGCAAAAAAAAAAGAAATATATTAATTTTACGGTTAAGGACTAAATTGATCACAATTTATGATACATAAAAGACCATTTCCATCAAGTCCATACATTAAGGACTAAATGGAATCAAAGTCATAGATTAAGGACTATTTTGATCATTTTCTCCAATTTCTTAGCTCCAATAAGTTTCTTTCTTCTTCACGGCCATACCGGAGGGTATTTTGTTAATTCAAAATAGTCTTTTAGAATTTTGAGATTTAATCAAGTTGTTTTTTTTATCATAATTTTTCGTACATATTTTAATTAATAATTATTGTGATTTACAGTTTTTTTATATAGTTTTCAAAAATAGATTTAAACATACTTGATCAAATATAATAATCTATCTTAATATCCTATAATAAAAAACATGAAAGTAATAAATAGCACGCAAAAACCAATAATCAAACTAATCTCCTTTTTATATTATAAAATTAACTTATGAAAATGTTTTTTCTATTGTGATTAGTTTTTGAAAATGAAAGAAACACAATGAAGATTAAATATATCACTTTCAATTATTTGATATAATAGTTAAATCTGTTACTCCCTCTGTTTCTGATTATTTGTCTACTTTTTTTTAGTTCTCTTTAATTACTTGTCCATTTTGACTAATCAAGAAAGGATAATTTTTTTATTATTATACCCTCAATTTAGGGGTGTACAAAATCGAACTGAAAACCGAACCAAACCGCAAATCGAGTCAAATCATAAAAAAAACCGACTAGTGATTTGGTATTGAAAAAAAATCCGACTATATTTGGGTTGGTTTGATTTTAACTAAAAAAAACCAAGTCGATACCAAACCAACCCAACATTATATAAATAATTTTAAAATTTTATTCTATACATAAAAATATTTACTTTGATATCATTTTTAAATAATTCTTATACTTTTCATAGTTTTTATCTTATAATATATTATTTTAAGTTTGAAACTTAGAATTCTGAATGGTTTAATAAATATTATAGTCCACATATGTTGGTAATTATATAAAGCTTAAATCAAAATCAAATTAATATTAATGCAAAAAGAAAATCAATTCAACACTAAGAATGACAATAATGTTGAATATTTGTTCTTTAGTTTTACATTGGTTTAGACAATTAAAATACATAATCTAATTTTAATTTCCTTTAATATTTAGTCAGATAACTAATACTTATTAAACTTATTTTAGCTTGATTTAGTACTTTTAAGTTATGATCATTTTCGTTATGAATTGTTAATTTGCAATATTTGTTTTACGCGATTTCATTATTTTTTTGTTGGATATTTTATGTCATTAATCATATCATATTTTGTGTTATTTTCTTAAGAAACATCTTAGATAGTTGTATTTTGGTAGGACTAAAGAATTATTTGAAGTACAAGTAAATTATATGTTTGTATGAATACTTTACCGAAAAAACTCGAAAAAAAAACCGAAAATCCAAAAAATCTGAAAAAACCCGAGGTTGAAAAACCCGAACCAACCCGACCATGTACATCCCTACCTCAATTTATTACTTTGAAAAATGTAGAACTTTTTGAAAATCTTAAGTTTTTAATTCATCCACTTCATAATTAATAGAGGTAAAATGATAAACTCAATATATCAATTATTGTTTTCTTAATAGGTGTGTCAATTCAAAAGTGGATAAGTAATTAGGAACAAAGTTTCTTACAACTAGTGTTGTCCTCATTCATTTATTTTAATATTTTAAATTTTTCTATTTATTTAGTTACCTCACTTCTTTATTATAAATTACACCTATTTTAAATTCTTTATTCCTGGATTAAATTTTCTCTTATTTAATAAGAGGCTACCGAGACTAGCTTAGGGTCGTCCTGCTTGCTTACTTCAACAGGAGACTACATATTGAGCAGCTGGTTGCAGCATGACATTTCATGCACGAGGTTCCAAGATCGAAAGTACATAACGTCACTTTTTAATTTCTATTTTTAATTCAGTCAATTACTCAGTTTTAGCTTTACCAGTTCAATTCTCTCTTTTTTTATTTATGTATTCTCATTAATTAAAACGTATATTTCATCATTTATCTAATTTAATGTTAATTAAAAAAATATATTTTGTATTACGTAAATATATTTCGTATTCATATTTTAGTTATTTCATTTTCTATCTTACATAAAAATATTTTTAATTTTTAAAAGTCATCAAAAATATTTTGTTTTATATAGTTTAAAATAGTATTGTTATTATTATTATTTAAGAAAACCTTATTTACTATATAACCAAATAAGTACTACTTAATAAGTAATACATTCAATTATTTATTTCTCTATCTTTTATCTGTAAATCACTTTTTTTTATTTCTAATGTTAATATTAGATCATTAATATTATTAGTAAAAAAAACATATGTCATTGAATTTAAAAAAATTAAAAGTACCACAAATAAAACTTTTCGAATTTAATCTGTGTCACATAAATTGGGACAAAGAAAATAGTATATTATTTAAAAATTATGTCAATTTTATAAGTTACAACAATTAAAAACTTAACTTTTTAAGAAAATATATATTAAAAAATTAAGTGGCTCTCCAAATTTTATATGTATCACATAAATTACAACAAAATAAATAATATATATTGGATCCATGTTATCACGGGCGGACATATCTAGTAACTAAAATAAAAAGGGAAAGCTGGCGCGGGACGTGGGTAGAGTATTACCCCTATGATTTTGTGCTTTTTCAAAGTGCATGATATTTGTCCAAATTTTATTTCTGTGTTGAAAATATCCATTTCTCAATGTTTTTTTTAGTGTAGGGCAATTTTTTTACTTCCCCGTAGGGGTGCATTGGTTGGTTTCAGTGTGGCATAATGAGTCCATATTTTGGTAATCCACCCAATCCGTCCATATTTTAATGGGTTGGGTGAGTGATTTTTTATATGGGTAAAATATGGGTAAAGTATGGAGTAGTCAAATGGGTTAAGCTTCTAACTTTTATTCACTATAAATTCATGATATCACTAAAAATATTGTAATTTCTCTTGCTTTTTATGTTCTTCTATAGAACTAATTATTTTTCACTATAATTGAAAAGGTGGAGCCTTTGGCCCTCCAAAAATATATATTTTAAATGTACATTTCTTTTGTTACTTATAATATTATTTTTTTTGTTTAATTTTATATTGGATAATAAATACATAGTGTAAAATAAGCAAATCATGTATTAGTATTGACATTGCTTAAAGTGCATTTAGTCCTAAAATGCAAATATTCATTTACTTTGAAATTAAAAATATTTTCCCCTTGTTATTAGATTATTTTATTTTATATTGAAAAGATATAGGATTTTTTTTTTCTTCTACTTTTATGATACAATAAAACTAAATGAAGCATTTTCAACATTTTTCATCTAAAAAAAGACTAAAATATTTTATCCATGTTGAATTCTTAAGTAGAGTACTATTTACTCCTGAAAATATGGGTAAACTAGTATTTTACCCAACCCATTTCTTAACCAATCCATTTTTACCCATATCAAATATGGGCGGGTTGAATTATTATCCATTTTATGTTGACCCATTTTCAACCCGCCCAAATTTTACCCAACCCGCCCATTTGCCACCACAAGTTGGTTTTGTTCAATTTTATGTACTATTGATGCGGTTTATCGGTTTTTGATTTTTAAATACGCCAAGCCAATAAGATATTTTTATTGTTTTTGGTCCTTAACGGTTCGGTTTTCGGTTTAATCAATAAGAAAATGCTTATAAAATAAATATGACTTCTACAACAATTTGACACAACAAGACAATAATGTAACTTACAAATGCTCATAGAATAGAAACAATAAGGAGCAACTAACATGAAAGAAGAGTCAATTCCCTAAATGGTCACCCAAGTTTAGGAAATTGCCTTGAAATATCATTTATGTTTCATTTAGGACCAAAATATCACTCAACTATCACTATTTTTCTTCAAATATACTTGACACTACAAAAGTCTCACTCTCTCCTAGTTGGCATGACATGTCATTAAAGTCTATTTTTTTAATAGTAGACTAATTTAATTCATTAAACCCATTTAACTAAAATAATGATCATATTTTATTTTTAAAAAAAATATTAGTTTATTAAGAATATATTTTCATACTTAAGAATCTTTTATCATGATTAAACTTTTTATTTTTTTATGTTATGAAGAATATGTTTTTAAAACGTACTATAATGTCATCAATTTTGAATACTTATAAATACATACATTCAAAAAAATATTGATATACAAATCACTCATGAATGCTAATTTACATCAATTAATCATAAATTGTATAATGAATCAATAATATTAAAGGTCAATTAACTATTACAATAATATTAATTGTGTATTTTGAAATTCATGCTTCCGATATTTTTTTTGAAAAAATAGAAAGTGAAAAATATTATATTTTTTATCCAAAAAAATAGTAAATAACTAAAAAGTCTCCTCCTATTCTAGTTGATATGTCATGTCATTAAATCATCATTTTAAAAAATAATAGACCTATTTAATTCATCAAACTTATGTCTCTACAAAACAAATATATAAATTACATGAGAATTTATTAAGATTATAAAAAAAAATTCAAAAAATCTAATTCCTTTATATATGTTTACCAAACAAAATTCAATGAAAAACCCTCTGTGTGCAATTATTACCTGATAATTTTTAAAATTTCTAAGTACATTATTTAAAAATTTAAGCAATTTTTTTCATAAAAGTATTCAAATAAATTTGTAAGACAAAAACGTTGGTAAGAAAGAGAAAATTATTACTTAACTTTTTTTTAAGTTAATTTTTATTTTTATTCTTTTACTCTAATTATATTATATTTTAACTTCTCATACAATTAAACACCAATATATATTCTTATCTCATTCCAAATTCATGAAATACAAGTAATAACTATTGAATTGCCTATTTTAATTCAATAATATACATATTATATGAGATTAATATACTGATAAATAAAGATCAAAATTTTATTTTCTAATATAAATATTATTCACTTTCTATTTTCTTTTCAAAAGAAAAAGATATTGCAAGTATATATGGATTTCAAAGCACCCAATTAATTATTTTTTAATAATAATTAATTTACCTTTAATATTATTGATTCATTATACAATTTATGATTAATTGATGTAAATTAGCTATGAAGAATTATGACTTTTATAAAGAGTTTTGACTTTTCTGAAGAGTTGTGACTTTTATGAAAAGGTACGACCTTTCCATAAAGTTGTGACTTTTCTGAAGGGTTGTGACCTTTCTGATAAGGTACAATAAGCAGCCATTCACACTACCATCGATTGTCTATAAATAGAGGGGTTCCTCCTATTTTTCAATAACAAATTTTTGAACTTCTTTCTTTTCTACTAAACTAGTATTCTAAGTATACTTTACTTTTGCTGAGTGGTTTGCTGACACCGTGATTTTAAGTATCGATACACCGGTGATTAAGATTATTCTATTATGAGAGGATATATTCCATTAACCTCAGGTACTTGAGGGGACTAATTTCCTTAAGAAAACATTGTGCATTTCTCAGTGGGCTCAATTTACTTTTTTGAGAAAATATTTTGTTTATTATTTTTAATTTGTTTTAAATTCTATTTTGTTTATTGGTTTTTAAGTTTCTAGTTTTGAAAATATTCTTTAAATTTTGTTGTTTTTTACCAAGTTCTTCAAAATTATTATTCTAAGTATCTTAGTAATAATTTCACACCAAATGTGGCTTTGAACTTCAGGTATTTATGTCAAGCATGTTGCATTATACATAAACATTTTGTTGATCATATTTGATGTTTCCTTGGGAGGAGAGTGTTCTGTAGCTCATGCCGCAAGGTCTAACATTTATCTTCATCTGAAGCATAACTTCTTCAGGTCGTAAATTAGCTGTCTTGTTTTCCTGGAGAATATGTCCAACTTTTGGCTTTTCTCCATTAGTTGTTTTTTTCTCCAATATTTTATAGCCAAAAATGGTTTGCTTTCTATTGTGGACTTCTGATGTTTCTTTATTTTTCTATGGTTTCAGACTTCCATTGGTATCAACATAGTTAGAGATTTCCAGCTAAATGTCTGCCAAGAAGGAGGTTGGGGAGAGTCGAGCACATGTTGTATATAATGGGAGTGCTTCTAGAATCAATGAAATTGGGCTTCAACTTTATCCAGTTTCTGAGTATTATTCGGGCGAAGGCTTACCATATACTCCTGTAGATTGGCCAAATGCTAGTGATAAGTGGGGCTGGCGGGCAGGGAAAAGTGTTACAAGTTAAGGCATCGAGATAGATATTTGTATCTTCCGAAGCATTTTAAGGCTCCTAAAGGTGGAAAGAAAAATGCTTTACGAAGTAAGATTTTAGATAAAAAGTATTTCCAGTCTGAGTATCCTGACATGGATATAAACCAATTTTTTGCCTCATTTAGTTGGATGATTCCTTCGAAGCAGTTGCCAAGCTCAAAAGGTTAGATTCGACAGGGCGCTTTGGTATATAGCATGTAGATATTTATTCGGTTGTTTGCATCAATTATAAAAACACTTACCACATATTTTTATTGACCTGATGCCAAATTTGTTTTCTTTTTAATTAGCTATTGATTTTGACTCAGATATGAAAGAGAGGACTACATCTTCAGGGATAGAATTGCAATCTTTACTATCTGATTCTCATATAAAAGCCATTACTTGTAAGGTTAGTAACAGAATCTGTAGCAGTCTAACAGTAGAAAATCCTTTTCCGGCCATGCTTTGTGATATCTGTTGCAGTGAGCCTGGTTTTTTGCCAAGACTGTTGTTGTATCCTTTGTTGCAAAACTATCAATTCGGACTATGATGGGTACAGTTACATTCGATGTGAAGCAACAGTAGATGGCTACATATGTGGACATGTTTCCCATCTAGAATGTGCTCTACGAGCTTACATGGCTGGGACAGTTGGAGGAAGCATCAATTTGGATGCACAGTATTTATGTCGATACTGTGATTCAAAGATGGATTTGGATGCTCTAAAGCTTTTAAACACTGCACATCTGTTGCTTCTCGTACTGACATCGAAAAGATTTTGAATGTTGGCATTTGTATTTTGCGTGGCTCACAAAAAAGAAATGGAAAAGAGTTGTTGCATCGTATTGAATCAATCAAGGCAAATGTATAGCTAATTGATGAATTGTACTTTTTTCCTTATAATGCTATCTTTTTTCCATTTGAGGATTACAGTTACCAGAATGACCAATTTGATATTCATATCAGCTTACGAAAGGAGTCTGCATTCAAGATTCATTCAAAAAGGAAAGTTGTGTGGATAGCACTGGTAACTTCTCTACCCTCTCATCATCTTGTTTGTGTTGATCTGTTACTTTGACTTGAATATCTGTAACTGAGAAAGACATTTCAGTATGTGCAAATGTGGTTGTCTTTCTATAAGTATTGTTTATTTCAAGACACAAATATATACATTTGTTGATTTTTTTCAAGTCAACTACCATACAGTTTAGACGATTAGATAAAAAAAATATTATCTAAGTTGGAAAGAGATAAAAGACACAATTGATACAAAGATATATATACTTGTTTGAATCACCAATGTGGTGCCTAATCCAATCCCCTTGGTTTCTTTAGAGATTGAATGTTTCTGATTAGACAAATAGCCTATTGTGAACTCCTTGACGTGAAAGATTACAGTTCACTTGTTGGTAACATCCTCTACTCGTATAGTTTTCTAATCTCTCATTTTCTTTTCTTTTCACTAGTTAACTATATTAAATACAATGTTTTTACAAGATGAATTATTGACTAGGATAAGCGTGTGCTAACTTGTTTCCATCTTTAGAAAAGTCATTCTTCCTTGATGAAAATCAATCTTCCTTGATTCTGATAGGGTGTGCTTTCCTTCTAGTAGGTTGTTGACTCGTCTAGATTTCATTTTTACGCGAGTCAATCTCCTCAATTCTGGTACAATTTATCAATCTTCCTTAATTCTGGTAGTGTGTGACTTCCTTCCATGTTTAGATTTATGCTTTCTTTTCACATATTTTGGATGTATCTCTTTTTTTTCCTGCACAAATCATTTAGGATTAGTGTCATCATTAAAACATAAAGTTAATAGAGCTAACAATACGTGTTATTTGGTTCTGCCTTTAGCTATACTATTTAGATTTACTGGAGCGTATCTGTTAGGCTGATATATCCAGATATTGTTGTTATTGTGCTTGTGATTCTTCTTATTGGGCTTGAAGTGCAACCATATTTTCTAAGGGGGGGATTGCAAGTTTAAATTGATGAATGGTGAGCTTAGTCAATCGACTTAATTGTTGAGTATAAGATGATTAGGTATTATTTGAACAATTAAATTTAGTGGTAAAACTATAATGATATTCAACTTTACCTTTTGATTGATTATTTTATATTTCAACGACATATAGTTTATATGTGAATAAGTGACGTCGGCTAGCTAGAATCACTTTACGTCTAATAGTTTTATATGGTGTATCTTTAAGAATTTGTTCCCTCTTTTTTTGTAAAATGATCAATTTTATGTGTATAAAGAAAGCTGAAATCAATTCTCAGCATGAATAAAAACTTTTCAGTAAGATTTTTAGACTGCCGATAAAGGAATATCAACATAAGATGCAGAGTGATTATGGCACAAGAAAAATAATTTAACCACCTTGATACTACAATACAAAAAACTTCCATATTTAAAGTTCCAAACTTGTTCAAGGTTCCTCCTTAGAGAAATAACTACGTTGTAGGCAAAATTGTTCCTCCTTAATTAGGATTTTAGTGTCCAAGTTGTAGAAGTTATCTAGCAGCTTCAAAATATCATCAGGAGCAAATTGCCTATTGAAGCTTCTATCTTTGTTAAGTTGTAAAAGAAAAAATAACGATGGATGTGTAATGTCTCATTTCTTGTGATTTTGTTTTTTATTGTGAAATGATCATCTTGCCTTTCCGCGTAGCGTTTTCATAATTATTTTGTGTTTGGAGAATGGTTAGTGACTGGTGAGGTCCCTGATGCGATCAGGTGTGTTTTTGGTAATTTGATCCCTCTTCAGTTGAGAATTCTTGATAGGGTTGACTTTGGTCAACATTTTGAGTTCTAAGCGTCGGATGGGAATTCCGTCAGTTTCATTGCTTTCGAAACGTCAAGTATGAGCTGGTAGAGTGGTTGGTAAGGTTTTCGAGGCCTTAGATGGAGAGTTAGGCATTTAGGCGAGAAGTTCATATTTAGGCCTAAAGAAATGTCCGAGAGGGTATTTTTGTCTAAATGATCTTTCTTTGGAAATCCAAAGATTTCATTGAGTCAGGAATGTCTAGTTTAGTGGTGTAGCAAATTTGATTTATTTTTATCGGGTCTCAAATAAATCTTAAGGGTCCGTTTGGAGATTTTATTAAGTTGGAGATTATATTGTGTTGCCCGTGTGGGGGCTTGATTATATTGTGTTGCCTGTGTGGGGGCTAGATTATATTATGTTGCATGTGTGGAGGCTTGTATGTGTTGCTTAACCTATGTTGAGGCCTTAATTGTTGTTCTATTTTCTTTGAGAGCATTTGATTCATGAGTTGCATGTGAGAGAGGCTTGTAATGCTATTTGACATGTGTAATGCCCGAGTGAGGGGCTGAGTTGGAAACATTATAATGCTTTGAGTAAATGAAATGCTTTCTAAATGGAATTCACTTATTTCAAATGAACTCTTTCCCACTATTTTTCATATGAGGGTGTATATCATGATTCAACTGAGTTTTGAGAAATTTAGACTATTGATACATGTTGAGTTGATTATTGCCTCCATGTTATATATGTATTGTGATGCATCCATCCTCATTCATCATATCATGTTCTTGGGAAATTGAGAAAAATGTGGAGATTCCTTTTGAGAAAGAAAATGAGACACCTTTGTATATCCTTGACCACGCTAAGGTGCCAAGTTGATGAGATATTGAGGTTGTAATTTGGTATATGAATTGTGAGTCCCCCATGGGTCCTTGTCTGGAAGCCTTAGCTCGACAAGGTGTTTATGACAAGTTGTGCGAAAACCTTGATTCAATCGTATCACCACATCATTGCATCATTGCATTGCATTAATCATTTAAGTTGCTTGACTTGTGTGTGTTATGGGAATTGTTGTGACCTTATGCGTTTACTTTACTCACGTCGTTTATTATAAATTGGTGGCACTAAAGTCGGAGTGGGATTTTTTTGTATGCAGGTGGAAGTGTTCCTTTGTTAATTTATAAGCTGATTAATTCCTTTTGCTCAGTTGGCCAAGCCCACTAAGTACTTGTGAGTTGTTCTCATCACTACTTCTAAATCATTTTTTATGCAGATTCTTGTTAGGGTACTCCTCTCGGTGACTGATCATTTCTAGCTTTGGAGATCTTTTTGGAGTGGTGGTGAGATCCTGGTTTTGGATCACCATTAGTTCCATCTGATATTTTTAGTCTTTATTTCTTATCGGAGACTTATGATATGTTTCATACTCTAAAGTTGTATTAGATGCTCTTTATACTTATGCTAACTGGTTTTGGGATATTCATTGTTGTTATTTTCTATCGTTTGTGGCCTGACCACCCTTTTGGAGTCTCATATGTGTGTTATTTTCGACTTACACACTTTTTTTGGGGGGGGGGGGGGGGTTGGAGTGTGTACCATCATAACCTCGGCTTTTGGATCGTGACAATAGGCCTCTCAATTTGACAGGGGGGACATATTTCAAGATACTCGAACAATCTTATCTCCAATTCCACCTGTCGTTATTCCTTGAGAAGAGCATATTTTGTATTGTTTATTTAAAGTAGAATAAATACCAAAACTCCATTCAACTATATAATTTCTTTTAATTCTCATATCCAACTATATCTCACTTTCATTAGGATGCAAATAGCGTCAACAAAATAAGAATTATTAAATACTGAATAATTGCAGGTAGAGGTGTTCACGGGTCGGTTTGGATCGTTTATTGGTAAAAATCAAAATCACACCAAATTAATCGATTTTAAAATTATCAAAACCAAACCAAATCAAATATAATATACATTTATCGGTTTAGTTGTTATCGATTTGGTTCGGTTATTTAGTTATTAACCATACAAAATAAAATAAAAAATTCATTCAAAACGTGATAAAGGTGACAACAATCCATTCAAAACCAAAAATAGTTAGAATGACTGACATTATAGAAATTTCAATCATTGAATTTACTAAGAATAAAGCTTTAAAATTCACCATTTTGGCCTAGTCTAGAAGGAAAGGACAGTGACATTTTCAATCCCACAAAGAATTGTCATAGACACTGTCACGCCCCTAGCCTACACCCTAGACGTGGTCGGCACTCGAGAACCATTGTTGGCCCCAAGTGAACCCTTGGCCTGGCTCAACTCTTAGCAGAAGACTTACTCAAGAATAAAGAAACCTCAAATATAACTCAACTCATAAAGACATCATTACTAAAATTAGTTTATCTCAATATAGTCTGAAATGTTCAGTAACATAACTGTTTAACTCAAGTCTTAAACATTTAACAAAAGAAATGGAAAAGACTACTCAAAACACTACTATCTATGAAGCCTCTAATGACAATGATGGAGGTCGGGACAAGACCCATGGCATCCTAAAAAAACTAAAAGTAAATGGGAATCCTCCGGAAGCAAGGAGAATCACCAAAGGAACTCTAGAAATGCACGTTGTATCAACGATGCGTCTGTTGATGACCCTAAACTCCTGTAGCTGCATCATAAAAGATGCAGGCTAAATGACATCAGTACATGAAATGTACGAGCATGCAAGGGAAACACTAAAGCACAAACATAAGCTTGAACTAATAACAATGAAGAACGTACTCACCTCATCTCAACTCAACTCAAGGATACTCAAACTTAGAAGTACTTAACTCAATTCAAAATAAAAGCAACAATAAAGATGCATTATAAAGAAAGCTTTTAAAACAGTATATAGTAACTCAATTTATTTAAAAATACAATAATAACTCTTTTACTCTTATTTGGGAGATTCTCTAACCGACAACCATCACTATGAGCTATGTGATGATACAACGTCTCGTCCACGCTGCCAGAACTGTCATATACCTTGCCGGAGTATAAGACATCCTCAACTAAGTGTATCCACTAAGCTATGCTTAAAAAGCAATAAGGAATCATCTAAAAAGTATGACCCTTTCTACACGTTGGCATACATGGTTTATGGGGACTTTGAGTTGTCTAAACTCGTCCCTATATCGGTGCTCAATACTACTCCCAATAATATAACTCATGCTCATATGTTTAAAAACATTTCCTGGACCTCAAACTTTGAGATTATTACTCAAAAGGTTCTCTTTAAAGAGATTATACTCAAAAACTCCTCATGAAATCATTTGGAAATCGATGTTTCCTCTGATTTTAAATGTAAAAACATTTACTCTTGGAAATACTTAGTTCCCATATATTCATTTTGAAAAATGAAACTCAATTCTCCTCATCCTCATACTCAAGTACTCAAGTCTTAAAACAAGTTTAAAAGTTTTGCAAAAAGACTTCTCAATTGACTCAAAGAACTTCCTCGAACTTTACTCTTAACTCTATTTTGAATTTAAATTATGAATTCAAGGGCTATGACTTGGATATGCATGATATCTCAAGGATTAATGAAGATTTTAAGTATGGATATCAAGTAGATAGCATAGGTACAATTCAAGGGAATGCACACAGAAAGAAGGACGGAATGGTAGGGACCAGGTGCACTGAGTGGCGCAGGGCGCCAACCCCTCAGCTACAGAAAGTGGTTTGGGGCGCACTGAGTGGCGCGGCGCCCCACCCCTATACCCAGGTTTTGATAAATTTTCTTGCTTCAATTTCATCTCTAACTCCCCTAGAACCGAACGGTTTCCCTCAAACTCTTTTAGATTCTTAGACCCAACATAATTACAATGAAATCCACTCTAAATTACTTTAGAGCAATACTCAACCGCAAGATCATCATCACGAGAACTCAACGAAACCTCATATCACAGAAAGAAACACAAACTTCAAGAGACTCATCAAGAACTCAATATACCCAATCTTATGGATGAAATTCATAAAATAAACTCATGATTGGCGTGTGTGTAAATGAACTCATCACTATGAAAACTTAAATACCTCGTTAGGATCAAATCCTTGGCGAAATCCCTCGACGATTTGCAAGAAAACCTTGAACGCTTGAATATTCTCCTTTCTTCTTCCTCTTGATCTTTTCTCTAAAACCCTAAGCGTATTCTAGAATTGTGAAAACTGATAGAACTCAGTTTAGACCCCTAAAATATTACTAAAAACGTTTAAAGATAATGGGGCAAGGAAAAGACCAAAATACCCCTCTTTAATTCGGATGAGCTTTCCTTAATCGGACAGGCTGAACTCAAACATGCATATCTCCCTCATCCGGACTCGGAACTTAGCAAACTCAGTGGCGTTGGACAGAGGACTCAGAAACCTTTTATTTAATACCTTACGGGCTACCTAACTCATCATGTACTAAAAGTTATGGTCATTTGAAGTTGAACTAAAACTCAAATTAGGTCTTTCCAATTTAGTCCTTTCTAAAAATAGCTCTTTCTAAGATCGAGATGTTACAATATCTCCCCCTTGGGAACATTCGTCCTCGAATGAGATCACTCTAAGTATAGCATAGAGTGGCAACATCTAACACCTAAGTCAAACACCAACATGCAATTTAACACAACATAGCATATCAACTTAAAGAGTGTTTTACAAAAAGTCATTACCTTGGTCTAGAATTTCTCCAGAAGAGAAGAGATGTGGGTATCTTTTCTTCATATCCTCCTCAGCCTCCGAAGTAGCTTCTTCAACAAACTGATTCCTTCATAGGACCTTGACTAATGCAGCCTCCTTGGTTCTCAACTTGTGAACCTGACGATCAAGTATTTCAACGGGTATCTCCTCAAAAGATAAGTTGTCCTTAATACCAATATTTTCAGTAGGTATAATAAGTGAAGGATCTCCCATATACTTCTTCAACATTGAAATGTGAAACACCGGATGGACTGCCGCTAACTCTAACGGTAGCTCTAACTCATAGTCTAGCTACATTGCCAATCCTCTTGGATATCTTGTAAGGACCAATATACCAGGGACTAAGCTTCTCCTTCTTATCACATCTCATAACACCCGGGTGACACTTTTAAGTAAACTCAATCATCCATCTCAAACTCCAAGTCTCTTCTCCTAACATTGATATACGATTTCTTACGATTTTGCGTTGTTTTCAACCTTTCTTGAATGATCTTCACTTTCTCCATAGCTTGATGAACCAAGTCCGGCCCTATCAATCCAGCTTCACCAACCTCAAACCAACTAATAGGAGATCTACATCTTCTCTCATAGAGAGCCGCATAAGGAGCCATCTGGATTCTAGAGTGATAACTATTGTTGTAAGCAAACTCAATGAGAGGTAAGTGACCATCCCAATTACCCTTGAAATTGATAACACAGGTCCTCAACATATCCTCTAGACCCTCAATATAATACTTAATAATAATTCTAAGATTATGTCGGGATAAAAAATTTATACGGTAATTTAATCCTAGATATCTCACCTTATCTTGCGTACCAAAATAAATTGATAGAAGGATTTTTATACTTGGATTATGAAAAGTGTATATATGGGCTAATTGTGTAACATTGGGGGTATATATGAGTTATTTTTATAATAAGGGGTATATTAGTTATAAATCACAAAGTTTAGGGTACATCAAAGACCGTGTTCATATGCAGGACGTTTTAGATTAAAATATAATGTCCTACAGGTATTGCCAAATGTTTGTGAATTCTATTGCATTCAATTTGTAATCCCACAAGTAATGTCACGAATAGCAAATGCAGACTTCACCCTTCCCTTGGGAAGGATGGAGAAATTTCACGAATAGCCGTTTTTAGAGCTAGCAAGTAGAAGTAGTGATGTGCAAGAACTGAAACAATCGATAAATCGACTGAAAAAGTGTTATTGGCTTAACAGTTTTTAATGGTTCTATAAAAAAATTATCGTGTTACCGGTTCAATTTTGGTTTTTTAATATCGGGTTATTGGATAAATCGATAACTCATTAAGATCGTAGTAATTTACTACTTTTTCCGTACATAAATATTAAATATTAATCTCAATACCTTACTAGTTAATGTCTTTGTCATTTAGCCTTCAATTCACACTTCACAGTGACTTTGAGTTCACAACTTCACATTATACAAAACGTCAAAACCTAAAGTAAAAACCTTATTCACTTAATTAAT
Source organism: Solanum piurae (assembly GCA_029582685.1). Classification (NCBI taxonomy): domain Eukaryota; kingdom Viridiplantae; phylum Streptophyta; class Magnoliopsida; order Solanales; family Solanaceae; genus Solanum; species Solanum piurae. Next base: position 7,975 of record JAJOOO010008052.1, on the reverse strand, counting down.
TTCTCTTTGTGTTATACTTGTATAGTTCTTTTCATGTTAGTTATTATTGTTTCTATTTTCTGAGCATTTGTAAGTTACATTATTGTCTTGTTGCGTCAAATTGTTGCAGAAGTCGTATTTGTTTTATAAGCATTTTCTTAATTGCTCTAACAAACGGTTTGGTGGATACTTCCTTTATCTAATGATAGTTTGCTCTGTTTTAGTGTTTAACTTATTCTCTGATTGCTTAGTTGCTTATGTTCTGTGTCACCTAATGGCCCTGAATTCCTTATGTTTTTGCTTGATATCTTGCTCATGTTTACTGCTATAACTTTTTTATGATATCAAAAGGGGGAAGACAATTTGATGTGGGTGATGGGACAGGCAAGGATGGAAGAGAGAGTTGAGTAATGGTGACAGGGGGAATGTATGCGGATGCGAAAGGGGAACAAGAACAATTAAAAACATGCTACTCTAAAGTGTTTGTTTGTCATCATCAAAAAGGGGGAAAATGTTGTAACTCCGATGTTTTGATGATACTCATAAACTATGGTACCTGGTCCCATGGTTGCGCATGTATCTTGGATAAAATGGTGAACAACTGTAAAGCTGCCACTTTGGAACGGTTGGTGAGCACGGGAAAAGAGGACAGTGTACTCAACCAATAGGAGGACACTAGGTTGTTTTGTTCAGAGGATAATATATCCTTATTGATATGAAACAACCTAGTTAATACATCAAAGTGTAATTGAAAAGTTACATTTTGTCTTTAGAGAATACAAGTCTTCAAGAACTTCAAGGGACCTGATAATGCTATCAACTGAGTCTTTCGTTGCTTATTGAAAGCTTGTGCTGTGTGTTGGTTTAACTTGTAAGATACGTTTCTAATCTATAAAGAAATAGATTGTGTGTTCATTATTTAATGAAACAATGAGTAGAATTAGAGTTAACTGTGTAGGGTGTGATTCAAGTCTATATTAGTTGGGTTTAGCTAATATAGTGGGCGAAAGAGGTATTGCTTTGGCTCGGTCTGTAATAGGGTATTACAGGTGATAGGATTAAGAGTTTAATCCTTGTATGTGTGATTGGACTCTATATTCACTTGTTGCTTGAAAATAGTGAAGGCAGTTGTAAATCCCCTATGACAAGTCATGGTTTTCCTCCCTTGAGCAAGGAGGTTTCCACGTAAAACATTCCTTGTTGTATTTTGTTCTGCATTTTAGTTTTGTTTACTGCACTTTAGTGTAATACCAACCAGGTCCTTTAGCACGTGGTGGATTCATATAATCCAACAGACAAGTTCGGTACTACTTTTATTTTCTGGTCTTTTCCAAACGCAAAGTTTAGTGCACATGGCGCATGCAACATATAATCAATGGGTTCAACTTAATCAAACATTTTTGTCACAGAGCAGAGCATAAATATATAAATGTAGAATCACCAAAATTTACAAAAAGAAGGGAGAAAGTGTAGCTACCTTACAAGCGGACAATTTAGATTTAAATATGATGTCGTCCAGGCATTGCCAAGTGTTTGTGAATTCTATTGCATTCAATTTGCAATAGAATAAACTGCATCACCAATATAATAAAAAATAAAATTTCTCCATTTTGTAAAGGTCTCCTGTTTTCAGCTCCCCGCTTCTGAGTTCCACAAGATGCCAGCTCTCATTCTTCCCATCAAATTTGTAAGCTTTTACTTCTTTTAATTGACTAAGTTGAGGCCTGCTTCCATGAGAAGTAGAATGAATCGAATTCTTCGTATACATTAATCGATCCATGAAACATATAATCATTTTGATTGTTGATGATATGTTGAGTATCCTAGGATGAAGAAAGCTTTCTCAAAGAATGACAATTTGCCACATGACTAGCAGATAATGAGTCAGGACCAGTTCTCTTAAAGAGTTTGAAGCCCGGAATTTAAAAATAGGGAAGGGGTATGATGAATGATATGTATAATTTTTATAGACTACATCTTTTACACCATTCTGAAGAGCAATACCAAGGCACTTACCAATAAAAGGGGACAGATCACCCTCAGATCTTGCAAAATTGAGAAATTCAAACTTTTCAATTGAGATTTTCTCATCCCTGCATCTCTCCATAATTTATCCACTATTTTGATATTTTCATGAGTAGAACGAACTGCGAATTTCAAGTTGGGATGAGTCAACTAGCCATATTTTGGAGAGAATTCTCATCTGTGCTGCTTCTATATAATTAAGATGACAGATTATTTTGTGAATCACAGGTTCAGGCAATATGTCAACTCTTGTTGTTTAACTTTTACTCTAATGTTGTTTCATTGATCGATTAATGTATATGAAGAATTCGAGTCATTCTACTTCTCATGGAAGCAAGTCTTGGCTTAGTCAACTAAAATAAGTAAAAGTAAAAAAGCCTACAAATTTAATCGGGAAAGCAAGAGATATACCCCTCTCGTTCTACTTTAGGTTCAAATATACCGTTTTCATTATACTGTCGGTTCAAATTAGATTGGAAGTGATTGTGTTGGACTTATTAAATTTTGGTGAAGGGACAAGATCCAGAAGCCACCAGGTGTGTTGCTTGTTCGAATTCTGCACCTGTTGTTGATCTTTTTAGGGAAGAAAAGAGCATTGATCTCACAAAGCTCCTCTGGACAGCACAACTGATATTGGAGGAACGATAGGATGCAGGAACGGTAGGCACTATTTGGTAAACCGGATGTGTAACACTAGGGGTATATATGAGTTATTATTATAATATGGGGTATATCTATTATAAATCACAAAGTTTAGGGTACATCAGTGACTCTTTTCCCTAGAACTTAAGTGTCAATTGGAAAAGTCAGGGGACATATGAAAGCAATTAAGAAAAAGAGAATATATTATGCAAACACGTTTGAAATATATGTTTTAACGAAACCATAAGCTATAAACTCAAGAATCACCTAAATAGGACAAACCCTAATAATTTTTCCAAAGAAATCAACCAACTAATATGATGAGAGCCACATTTGACATATTGTCTGATTGTCTCATTCACAAAATACTCTGTTTTCTCAGTTTTAAAGAAGCAACCAAGATGAGCGTTCTCTCCAAAACATGGCTACGAGCCTGGTCGACTCATCCCAATTTGGAATTCAGAGTTGATTATCTTAATGGTAATATGAAAAAAGTGGATAGTATTATAGAGAGATATCGGGATGGAAAAATCCCTATAGAAAAGTTTGAATTATCAGACTCTAGTTATTCCGATGAAGTTTTCCCTTTGTTTGATAAGTGGCTTCACATTGTACTTCAAAACGGTGTAAAAGATATCGTATTTGGAATTCCTCGGTATACATCATACACCTTGCCTATTTTCACAATCTTGGCAGCAAAATCTTTAAGAGAATTGGTTCTGAGGGGTTTCAATTTGAAGCATGTTTCGTTATCTAGTGGTGGTGTGGCGAACTACAGTTCATTGAGAAAACTTTCTCTTTCTTCTATGAGTTTAGACGATAACATGCTTCAGACACTACTTAATAGATGTTCTTTGATTGTCAATCTTGTCCTTGAGCATTGTTATGGGTTGGAAAATATTGAGTTGTTGAATCTTCAAAGGATCAAGTCAGTTTCTATTAAGACATTTAGAAACCAACGTGTTAAAATTGACTCCCCAACTCTTAAACACTTGTACTATTTTGACGCTGGTGAAGCGTATCCTATGTTGGATATTATCAATGCTCCAAATTTGGTATCACTAGAGTATATAGGAGATCAAATTCCTAAGACTTTTGTGGATGCGAATTTGCAATGGAATTGCCATCCTAGACTAGTCATCCTTTTCGCAACTAATAAAATGATTTCATGTTTTATGGATCGTTTAATGAATATGAAGAGTTCGAGTCATGAAAGCAAGCCTTTGTGTAATAAATTACAAGAAGTAACAGCCTACAAATTTGATTGGGAAAATCAGAACTGGTATCCGGTAGAGTTCGAAAGTGGAAAGCTGGATATTTCATGGGACAAATTTTATTTTTTGTTGGATTGGTGATGCAGTCACTTTATCTCGAAATGCACTGTTTCATTCGTAAAAGTTACTAAATTTTCAGGCTAGATTCTAGATATTTAAGAACTTTGTCAAATATGTTCAAATTTGAAATATCATTGCACGGAGACACTACATTCGGTGTTCTGTTTTTCTCTTCAGTTCATGTGACTTTACTAATCTAGTTTCATTTTAAGGCCTCAAAGTAGGTATGTAGTATGTCGAAAAGGGAAGTTATGTTGCATATAGAACCATAAAACATCCTTTTAAAAGCTCTCTTGATAAGTCCATTGCTTTTATTAACTTCAAAAACTCTGTTTTTCTTGTATTACTTCAGGATGTTCACAGATCATTAACTTCAGCAGTGCAATTCTTCCTTTTCGCACATTCCCATTTTCCGTTTTATTTTTTAATAATTCCACTCATAATAGATTCAAAAAGAGCATAACTTCTCTGTCTCACCGCAAAATTAGCCAGTTGATAGCCACCATATTGCCTTCCTTATAAATATGAACAAAAGAGAATTGATCAATAATGTCCTTAATCTGCCAAGGACCATGCATTTTGTTGTTAATCAAGTTAACCATCAGTTAAGAGTTACTATATATACGGACGATACAGTTAAGGCCCTTGAGCATACATAACTTCAAAGTTACCATGTATACGATGACACGAGTCATGGTTGCTATATATACAATTTAACCCTATTGCTGCCAGGTAAAAGTAGATAATAGATACTCTATCCGTTCCTTGTTAGTTGTCATGTATACTTAGAAAATACTTGTACAAAAATAGTTGTGGATGTTTAGTGCCACAACAACAGTGAGGTAAGTTTGTGAATGGGAAACTTCACTGGACTACTAGTAGGTAGAATATCCTTGTTTCATTTGGCTACCAACCCGTGGAGATCATTGGATCCCATCTTGTTTGGGACGGAGGCATAGTAATAGTTGTTGTTATGATGCATAGTTTTGAGTTTTTCCTTTAATGCTAATTAATAGCTTACTTTTATTCTTGTTCTGAACATAGCTTGTTTAGTGTTTTCTTACTGCTAATCAGTTATTACTAACTGATATTTTCTTGAGAACCATCGTCTTAGTCAGTCAAAGGATGAATAAATCTTTTTTTTCATTTAGACAGTAACATTGACATGAGAAAAAGTTCATTGCAAGGAGAAATCATAGACAATATATACCGATGAAGTTGCAACTGTGCTGCTGTCTTCACATCAGAGAAAATAATGTTAAATGCAGACAAATCTGTCTGTGGTCCTTCTCTGTATCTACAGTTTATTGTGAAACTTATGTTGTTCAGACTCTTCAAAAATGTCGCCAAACAAGGGTCGGATCCTAGGTGCACCATGCATCATGTGGCAGTTTTGAAGAGTCCGAAAAACATGTTGCCTTCCTTCATGAACTTACCGAGTAATTAGCCTCTGCTAATACAGAATGAACAAGTAAAGCAAATGGTAGTAAAAAAATTTTGATGAGTGTAAGTCCTAATACAGCTTTAGAGCTTGTAGTCGTAGCTCTTTATTTAATGAGTCTAAACCGAGGCAAAAGATCTGGATTATTCGCAGGCAAGTTCCATGTTGTGTTTCAATTGAAGGTTCTGTCAATGGATTGATTTGTCTGGTCAGTTAGGACTCGGGACACAAAAAATTTTCTATGGAATCCATCAATTAGAAAGTACAAGAAACTGTCTTATCCTAAAACTACTTTGGGATTTTGCCTTGGGAGAATATATGGTTTTGGATATGATGCTTATAAGGTAGTGGTTATCTTTAGCATTCACGGACATGCAGTTCAGTTCAAATTGTGGATGTTTAGTGCCACAACAACAGTCAGGTAAGTTTGTGAATGGGAATTAAAAAGTGACGTTGTCTACGTTCGATCTTGGGACCTTGTGCATGAAATATCATGCTGCTCAATATTGTAGTCTCCTGTTGAAGTCAGCAAGCAGGACGACCCTAAGCTAGTCTCGGTAGCGTCTTATTAAATAAGAGAAAATTTAATCCAGAAATAAAGAATTTAAAATAGGTGTAATTTATAATATAGAAGTGTGGTAACTAAATAAATAGAAAAAATTGAATTATTAAAATAAATGAATGAAGACAAAACTAGTTGTAAGAGACATTGTTCCTAATTACTTGCCACTTTTGAATTGACACATCTATTAAGAAAACAATAATTTATATAATGAGTTTATCATTTTACCTCTATTAATTATAAAGTGGATGAATTAAAAACTTAAGATTTTCAAAAAGCTCTACATTTTTCAAAGTAATAAATTGAGGTAGGGGTGTACATGATCGGGCTGGTTCGGGTTTTTCAAATATCAAACCAAACCATTTGTGTCGGATTTTTAAATTTATAAATCAAACCAAACCAATAAAACTCGGATTTTTCAACCTCGGGTTTTTTCGGATTTTTGGTTTTTTTTCGAGTTTTTCCGGTAAAGTATTCATACAAACATATAATTTATTTACTTCAAATATTTCTTTAGTCCTATCAAAATACAACTATCTAAGATGTTTCTTAAGAAAATAACACAAATTATGATATGATTAATGACACAAAATATCCAACAAAAAAAAAAAAAAAATCGCGTAAAACAAATATTGCAAATTAACAATTCATAACGAAAATGATCATAACTTAAAAGTACTAAATCAAGCTAAAATAAGTTTAATAAGTATTAGTTATCTGACTAAATATTAAAGGAAATTAAAATTAGATTATGTATTTTAATTGTTTAAGCCAATGTAAAACTAAAGAACAAATATTCAACATTATTGTCATTCTTAGTGTTGAATTGATTTTCTTTTTGCATTAGTATTAATTTAATTTTGATTTAAGCTTTATATAATTACCAACATATGTGGACTATAATCTTTATTGAACCATTCATAATTCTAAGTTTCAAACTTGAAATAATATATTATACGATAAAAACTATGAAAAGTATAAGAATTATTTTAAAATGATATCAAAGTAAATATTTTTATGTATAAAATAAAATTTTAAAATTATTTATATAATGTTGGGTTGGTTTGGTATCGGGTTGAGTTTTTTTAGTTAAAATCAAACCAACCCAAATATTGGCGGATTTTTTTTTCAATACCAAATCACTAGTCGGGTTTTTTTCCGATTTGACTCGATTTGCGGTTTGATTCGGTTTTCAGGTCGATTTTGTACACCCCTAAATTGAGGGTATAGTAGAATTTTTTTTTATCATTTCTTGATTAGTCAAAATGGGCAAGTAATTAGGGAGAACTAAAAAAAAGATGGACAAATAATCAGAAATAGAGGGAGTAACAGATTTAACTATTATATCAAATAATTGAAAGTGATATATTTAATCTTCATTGTGTTTCTTTCATTTTCAAAAACTAATCACAATAGAAAAAGCATTTTCATAAGTTAATTTTTTTATAATATAAAAAGGAGATTAGTTTGATTATTGGTTCTTGCGTGCTATTTATTACTTTCATGTTTTATTATAGGATATTAAGATTATGATATTTGATCAAGTATGTTTAAATCTATTTTTGAAAACTATATAAAAAAAACTATAAATCACAATAATTGTTAATTAAAATATATATGAAAAATTATGATAAAAAATAAAATTGATTAAATCTCAAAATTCTAAAAAGACTATTTTGAATTAACAAAATATCCTCCGGTATGGCCGTGAAGAAGAAAGAAACTTATTGGAGCTAAGAAATTGGAGTAAAGGATCAAAATTGTCCTTTATGTTTGAGTAAAGGATCAAAGTAGTCCTTGTGTTTTAACATAGAGCACTAATAGTCCTCCATGTTTCAACAATTGGTACACTTTTGATACATCACAATAGCCTTTAAATCAGCATTAAACTTGCATCAACACCACCACCAGAAAGCACTAGAACTGCACCAAAAACAGCAACAGAAAATCACCGTAACAACAACAAAACAGCTCCAAAACTGCACGAGAAAA
>JAJOOO010008051.1:0-54494 GCA_029582685.1 Solanum piurae | reverse complement strand
GGGGTATATAACAATTAAGTTATTTGATAATTTATTTAGTATCATATACGTTATAGTTCAACTATATTTTGTATCTGATAATAAAAAATTGTTAGTTGTTATGATTTAAATCAATGTTACAAGATTCAACCTGTTAAAGGATACTAAATTTATTGAAACTTAATTGTTTTGTACCAATTGTAACATATACACAAATTTGTTATTTGATAATAAAATGTGTATCATATACATAATAATTTTATGGATATTGTGTATCTGATAATAATATAGTATCATATGTTGTGATTTACATCAAGGCTACCACATATTAATAGATACTAAATAAATTGAAAATTAGTTGTTGTTTATCAAGTGTAGAATATATAGTATCAGATATTATGTATCTGATGGTTATATTGTATCAGCAGTATTTGTGTATAAGATACAATTTGTAACAAGATACTATATAATAAACTATATATATTGGAACAATAATTAAAATTGAAATACAATTTTTGACAAAAACAATCTTCAAATTAATAATTACTTAGAATAATTGTGTTGAAACGAGAAGGAATATTACAAAATACTAATTAACGTATCTTCAATACAATAAAACATAACTATTCTACATTAATCATTCCACCTTCTGTTGGTGTAGTGTAGTCACTCTTCGGCCTTGTAGGATCATCATTATCGCTAACATATCCCGTCTTGAACTTGTCCATACCATACTTCTATAACAGTGTTGCATATCTATTGCAAAGATAGTCACTCCGAAAACCAATAGATGGAATATTGATTTCGTCGCTCAAGTATTCAGCAAAAACAGCTACATACATTCCACAATCACTGCAAACAAAAAGTAGATGCATTAAAAAAGAGAATTAAATGTGTAAGTAAATAAATTATTTTACAATACTAACAGGCCATCGCTTTGTTGTTGCATAATGTCTTGAGCATATTTCAACTCAAACAATTGTTGTGGACCCAACAGTTCACCAGTTTCCTTGTCTTTGTACGCCTCCATTGATGCCCAATCAGTTCTCTCCGTTTTATCAAAGAATCCACTATCATGAAGATAGTTTGGAATCATTACAGACAAGTGTTTTATCTCATCTGCATAATATTTTTTTCTTGATCCCATAGATGAGTCATACACATGTATTAACCTTTTCTTTAAAATAACCACAACCAACACCCAATGAAAATCTCCGTCATAATTAACCGAAATATAAACCTCATCTACTAGATGCCATGATAAAGCAACATGGATCGAAAATCCACTTATGATGTCTTTGATAGACCTTTCATAAGCAGATACCGTAACACCACGATCAATATGTTCATGTGTACTAAGAATAGCATCTGCAGAAGCGCAATAATACCTCTTGTATACAATGTTGATATATGACTTGAACAAACAGTTGACCGTAGTGTATCTGTACTGATCCATGCTTCTTAATTTTGACTTCTTACGTAGATAGTAAAAAATTACATCTATGTGCTGTAAAATAAAGAAAAAAATATATAATATATAATCAGCACAATCTGAAACAAAAATGATACATAGAAGAAAAAGAAAAACCAATTCGTAATCTGATACTTTATTTTAAATGAAACATGTTACATTTGCATCATATACATAATTTGAATGCTTAACGTACTTGATCAGTCCAACATTTCATTAGATATTGTCAACAGGAAATGCGACAACAAAATCCATATGGTCAAAACCAAATAGAGCAGATTTGCCTCTATATTTATCCTCAAATAGTTTCCTATGAGAATGATTAAAGTCAAAATGAAAATAATTTAATAAAAAATAATATTATAAAGATACATTAATAAGAAAAACTTACTTATTCACATGTGTTTTGAGGAGTCCCTTTTGTATCCACTCTAAGAACTCTTGCATTAAACCTGACGAGAGTTGATATGTGATGCGACAATCTTCAAATAGAGTGTATGGGCGGGTGTCATCGTCTATTTTCTCTTTGCCCTTATCACTTGAACCAAAAGAATTCACATATGAAGACTGCAAAACCTTTGAAGGCATTCTGTTACGTTGAGCTGGAGTTTTTGTATCAATATTGGGTGCAGGCTCCTTGCCTGGCAGCTGGGTGGATAGCTGGCTGTCAGATAGAAAATCATCAATTCCGGTTAGCTGGAGTGGAATGACTACACTCAATGGTTTGACATTAATTGACTGGTTTGGAAGTCCATATACAAGTGCATCTATGGTTGCTTCGGTTTCGGAAGAAATAGAGACCGATATGGTAGATACCTATATGATGTCAGGTAAATAACAAAAATATTACAATTAACATAAATAAATTATGCCACATCAGGGAACTGTTTGCATTTTCCAGTAAACAAATTACAACCATACCGATGTATCAACAACTATTGAATTTGAAGCATGTTTTTTGAATTCTTGTTGAATTGTATCGGCACCATCATCCTAATAAAGAGAATATCAGATACTATTATGTTTTTTTCTAAAATAATTAATGTATAATAATTAAAACACTTTTTACTTACCACTTTCTTATCATGAATACTAATATTTATCGAAGGATCGCTATGGTGTGTTGTGGGTAGAAGCACAGTGGACTTCTTTCATTGCATGTTCCTTAATAGATATATCATCCTTCTGTGTTTGTAAATTTATAAGGAAAAATAAATTAAAGTATCTGGTAATGGTAGAGTAGTAATGTGCATGAGAAAAAATTTAGATATAGTATCATATACATTATTAATGTATAAAGTACAATAAATGATACACAAATTAGCAACGTATGTTTCATAAATTAAAGTATCAACCATTAAACATGATATATTCTTAAACTATTTAAGGAATTGAAACAAATAATAATGCATGTTATACTAATTTAAGTATCAGATACCTACTTACCTTTTGAATAGTGTCTTCAGAAACCTTTTCTTTTCCAACCTCCACAACAGGTTCATTAACATCATCAACAGTTGCAAAATCCATTTGCATGGGTGAAATGGTTTGTTGATTGAAGTTATCAGACTTGGGTTGTGGATCAACACTACCTTTCTCTACAGAATCATTCATCATATGTGGCGATGAAACGCCTTCAATATCCTTCATGATCGAAATAATCATTATACCATAAAACTGAGAAGGGAAGCAAAAATATCAAAATACAACCTTTTCAGTTTTGTTATCTTTCGCGCCAACAGCTTTCAACAATTCAGAATGATTGCTTTTTATTAACTCCTCAAGAGCTCTAATTTTATTGTCAAGAGCTCCAAATTTTATTGTCAATCTAGATTCAAATTAAGCATATAAAATGGAGTTAATAATGAACAAACAAATGTTTAAATCTAGTGTTTACTTACATAACTCTTCATGTACATCTTCAGATCCTCAATTCATGCACTGTCCAAAGTTGTTCTTCCAAAGAATGTATTATGAGGAACACCAGATACATTATCAGCTTGTTTTGGTTGTGAATTTGGAGTTTGAAATGACTGGTTTGGTTGCTCATGTGGTTGTGTGACTTCAGTCAAATTATATTTATGTGGATGTACAACCTTTATTCTCTTGCGGGGTGGGGTAGACACTGCACTAGAAACTCGTGTTGATCTCCTTAACAATTGTTTCGGAGGTTTTGATGAGAAGTCTTCAAAACCAGGAACCTCCTCCAGTTGCACCTCCTCATTATTAACAATTGGTGAATCTGGTTGAGTTGGAGGTACATGATTGATATATGGTAAATCAAGTGATCTGATTTCCTCGGGAGTTTGCTGAATGTTAGAACAGTCAATCTATACAAACAAATAGTAAAACAACATGAGAACCAAAGTAATAATGTATCGCAAACTTAAAAAAATGAAGTAAAAATGTTGTTTAGTAGTTACCTCAGTAAAGATGGTTTCCATGAACATCTCAAATTTGGGCTTTGGAGCCACAACTTTCCAATTGCACATCCTTGGTATACTGTTTCCTTCTTTAACGGCTATCTCATTATTTAGTACAGACGCACATTCATATATCCAGACATTCAGTGCGTATGGGAGTCCATTCAAATGATACATTTTTTTGTTGGGGGTGTACTCTTTTCTAAAAGATTTCATTAACTTTGTGAAAGCCACTTGTCCCCACGGGTACTGTTCATAGCTACCATCTTCTACCATGAAGAAATCTTCAATAGGAATTGGTGCATCACCAAGTTGGGAATACACAAATGTGTGAATGAAAAACAAGATAGCCATATGAAGGGCATCATCAGTGTTGTCCCAACCACCTTGCATAAAACGATCTACCAGGCAACCTTTATTTACATTATAATTTGGATCAGGAAAATATCTTTGCACCAGCCTACTGGTTTTTGAATCTGGATAAGTAAAATCTTTAATATTTCCTTTACATCTCAAACCAGTAATAACTGCAAACTCTTTGATAATAAATTTCAAGACATTTCCTTTTGCATGACGAATGTGAATTTCTTTATCTAGGTTGCCCTGCTCAATCTCTAACAGATATAAACACTTGGTAATCTGGCCTAGATAGTTGCATTTGGGGATATTTAGGTATGGGGCAAATATGGTATCCTTGAATAACTCAATACCTTGGTCCTTTATTGACAAGACTAAATCTTCAATAAAATTGAAGTTGTAGGTAGGACCAAACTTTAGGGAATTCTTTGGAATATGTTTAATTACATAAATCATATTCTGCAATTACATAAAAATGATTTTTATCAAACATAAAAAAAGTACATGATACATTCATACCTACATATAGAAATGTTATACTATTACAGAAATATAATGATGTTTCGTTTTAATTGATACTAAATAACAAGAATACACAAGAGGTACACAAAATTAATTATATTGTATATACAGTGACATAATTCAATGTGATACAAATATAAATTCTCATAACCATTTTTATTCTTTTAAGTATCATATAGAAAATTATCATTGACTATGATGCACAGTACCAAAACCAACCTAGATGCCAAATTGTGAATTAAGCAAGTATCTTAGATACAATAATGTTCATTTCATTTGATACTAAATAACAACAAAACATAAGAAAACATAAGAGGTACACAAATTCAATTATTTCTTATATACAATGACAAAAAACAACCAACAAAGTAAATGTGATTTGAGTACTTAACTTCGATACAGTTCTCTTCACTTTTGATACAATAACAGTTAATAAACAAATTCGCAAAAAATTATTGTATCTGAAAAAACAACTGCATATTTCAAAGAGGATACTTAAAAAAAATATTTATCATCAAATTAAAAAAAAACAGGGGATACATATATGATAAAAATTGCATACCATGGGTAATGTTGGTCGATTAATGGGAGGGCAACCTTTTTATCCCTTTTCTTTGGGGTTTTCGGATCTTTTGAAGTAGATGCATGTACTTCTTTTACCGATTTTCTCTTGCTAGAACTTTAATTTGTCATGACTATCGGGTCATGCAACCTTTTAGAACTCAATTCTTTGCTGTTAGGATCTTCTGAATCAAAAATTAGAGATTTGTTAGATGTTAGATGCATAATGCAAGAGCCAAAACGATTGATACACAATAAAAGAAAAAAAAAAAAAGGCGAAAATCACAATGGAGAAGATGAGACAACCTAATTTGAACTCTGAATCCGGTTGAATAGTGATAGGATTCTTTTGAAATTCAAAATTATTTGAATTTGATAACTGAAATTGTAATGGGAGAGATTGAGGGCGAAAATTAGGGAATGGGAAAGGTCTGATTGGCTTCCAAATAATAAAGTATCCGATTTAGTTGATTTGGGGGAAAATAAGGGATTTTTGTATTTTAATAAAAGAGTAGGAAAATATTGAGAATAGGTAAAGTAATATTGTGTACTTAAGTAATTTGTCCAAAATACTTTCATTCTATGATATTATAACTTTTTGATATTTAATTCTCGCACATTTTATCATTTTAACGATTGTGATGATACATTAGATGACATTTACAAAATCAAAATTAACCAAATCATATCAAAATTGCATCTTCTTTTATTTTATTAAACTTTATGTCCAATGAGCGAATTTAGTAGATAGTTTATGAAGCACATGAACCTATGATTTTTTCGCAAAACTTGATATTTTATGCATGTATTTTTTAGAATTAATCTAATATACACTTTTGGCACCCTTGCTGCTCAAAGGCTTAGTGATTCACTTGATTGAAATCTAAGTTATTGACCCCATTTCCTTCACCTCTATCGCTATCAAGTCAAAATCAAATAAATAAATTGAGACAGATAATCGGGTAGTACTATACAATCTCCCCGTCCTTCTCTATCTCTGCTAGAGTATTTTTGTTTCCATTATAATAAATAAATACACTTTGTTAAGTAAAGGAATTAAAAAAGAAAGAAATAAGAGTTGAGGGATCAGCTTTAAAATCTGATAATACATGAAGCAAAATATAGGAAATCAGTGAAACCAAAGTTAAGAAAGGATTATTATCTTCCCCAAATCACTTGCCAAAATATATGAACACCACATTTGGCACATCTAGTTAATATATATAAAAGTAAACAAAAATAATTATCGAACAATAGTATATCACTATCAAAGTCATCATTACAGAAAACATAGCCTAGTTCAAATTTTCTCCATACCATGAAACTGATTAACAATTGCAGCATCTGATACACTTTCAAATACTTCATTTTCGATGTAACAGACTAAACAATCATTGTAAAAATCTTCATCAATTTTTCTGCGCATTTCATTTTTAATCTTTTTCACAAAAGAGAATGATCTTTCCACACTTGCATCGGCAACTGGAAGAATCAAAATCAACTTCAAAAGCAAATAAACCAATGGCCATGTTAAATGCAACTTTTTCTGAACAAACATCTTAGCAAGATCGCCAAGTCCCTTCAAGTTTGAGAACTTATTGTCACACTGTCGCATATAAACAATGTAATTATCAAGGTGGCAACTGAGTTCTTGAAGTTTGTCGTCACTAAATTCATTTGGATAATATTTTGCTAATCTCATTATTTTGTCCTTGTCATAATTAGCAAACGAATTTACTGGGCTCAAACTAGCCATGCCAAGAAGTAAGTCATTACTCACCGTATCAAAACATCTGTCAAGCTCTTGCAATTGTGAATCAATAATAGCATCAAAAACTTTCACGCGGTAGTGATATGAATATGTGACGGTAGATACCTTGCGCTTCAATCCTCTAGGGATAACATAGAGGTCATCCATTTTAGGAATCAAAATATCATGTTTGACACAGAATGAAGAGACATCATCCATCAAATGTTCCCATTCACCATCTCTCATCATTTCAAATTGTCTCTTTGTCGTGCCAACGAGTTTCAAACCATTTACAATATCTTGATCTTTTCTTTGTAAGACTATATCCAACTCCTTTGTGATCAACAGTACTTTGAACATCACATGTAGCATATAAACAAACTCAAATGATTGTAGGTCATCCAAAAGACTATCTGCCCACATTCTCTCAGAAGAGCATACATCATCAGTCGCAATAACTTCTAATATGTGAACAACTGATGGAAATATAGTAATGAAACTACGTAATGTTTCAAAATAAGATTCCAAAGGAGCATTACCTGATCTCTCAAGCTCATCATACTTCTGATTAAAGTCTCGCCCAGTAAGAATTTTACCAAACTTTAGCAGCTCTTCCAAATTTTCAACTTGATTTTCTTGTGAATAATCTTGGCGCTCAAAAGAAACACCTATCACTTTCAACATAAAAGAGAGCATACCAAAGAAATCATCAACATCACGTTGTCTTTTAGCAACAGATACAAGTGTCAAATGTAGTGGTTGGGCAAAGTGATGAGTGCAATATGCTGACAGGTTATCTTGTAAAATCAGAGTCTTAAGATCATTGATCTCTCTTTCCATGTTAGCATCTCCATTATACCCTTGTGCACGTATCTTAGATGGACTCAGTGAGTAACTCGTAATCAAAGAATCTATAGTTTCTTTCAATGATTGTGCAGATTTATCATTAACGTGGACAACACCAATGAAACGTTCCATCAGAATACCCTTTTGGTTAACATAGCGTAAAACAATTGTCATTTCTCCCTCATCACACGAACTGTCTAACTTATCAACTAATATTCCAAAATAATCTCCATTTAAGTCTTCAACAATTCTTTTAATTGTTTCCTTTGCACAAGCATTCACAATGTTTTTCAGGACACTTGGGGCAATCATGTTTTGATGCATTTCAGCATTTTCTGATATAACTCTTCCCACATCAGGAACGACGTGATTCCCATACCATTCCAAGAATGCTTCAAAATTACCTTTGTCCTCCAAACATTTTCTTTCCTCATCAGTCAAAAATGGCAATCCTTGTTTCAAGATGAACCTTGCTACATCAATTAAAGCATTTAAGAGAATTCGATACTCACTTTTAGCTTTTTCCGAGTGTTTGTCATTTGATAAGTTCAAAAGAGCAGGACTATTGACATTGGAATCACTGTGATCTTCTAAGTTTGCAGTATCCATCTGGACAGTAACTTCCTTGAAAACGAAAAAAATTCAATAATTCACACAACTAATAATTCAAAGACTTATTTCAAAAAAAAAACATTTCAAGTTCAACAATACAAAAATTTAAAACGTGATAATTGATCCAAAAAAAAAAGAATCAAGTTCTTTTTTTTATACAGGCAGAACCAATAGTAACAGGTGTATTTTGACTAAAACAGTGATCCATATGTCCTCCGTGTATATAAAAAAAATTTCTCGCCATGTGTTTGACATCACTTAAAATACTAAAAAGTCTAGGGTCTCTCAGAAATATTTTCTCTATCTTCACAAGGAGGGATAATGTGTTCATACTCGCTATCTCTCAAAACTTCACTTGTGAAATTACACTAGATATATTGTTGTTGTTAAATGTGTTTGACATCAATTGAAACAATCTCGATAAGGTGTGCACAACCACTACCTTCCCCAGATTTCACTTGTAGAATTACACCGATATGTTGTTGATGTTGTTACAAATACTAAATTATTTATTCTAACTTTCAACCTTTACTTCTCTTTTGAAACACAGATTGAAAAATACTAAAAATAACCTTGAAAAATATAAATCGTTTAATAAGAACGACAATGTAGAATAAAAGAGCAAAAAAAATGGGTACCAAATCGAGCTCGATGGTCGAATGAGAACTTTCTTTTGCTGCTTCTCTTTGGCGCCGTTGTGTGCTATTTTTCTTGTTTGTTTCTTTGCTTCTTTACAATTGATAGGGTTTCATTTCTTTCCTTAATTGTTTTTTTTTTTTTTTCGAATTCATCCTCTGTTTTCCTATTACTACTCTTTTTCTTTTTCCCCTTGTTCTCCTCCTCTTTTAAAAAAGAGATTATTTACCAATTAAAATGTTCATATTTCCACTTGAACAAAAATACTATAGTAAATTCAACATTATTTAAAGTAAAAAAATAAAGACTGACAGAAGTGCTAAAAAAAAATACTAATGGATGTCATTCAATGTTACATAGGACCCTGGGTAAAGTTTTTGAAGGTATTTTAGGAATTTTTTTTATTTTTTTTTGACAAAATCTGTTTGGCTATAGAATTTAATTTGTTTAAAACATGTAGATGATTTTGTATTGGAAAAAATTGGCTAAAACATATGGTGTCAGTAGTAAAGGACACATGGTGGTAGAATCTAATGAGAACAAGAAGTCAACGAGATCGGTTCCTCGAAGGAACGTCCTCGGAGACAGAAGAAAAGACCTCATAAAAAATACGCGAGGGATGTACGATCGAAAGAGAAAAAAAGGGCTAAAATGTATAGTGTCAGTAGTAAAGGACACGTTGTGGTAGAATCTAATGAGAGTAAGAAGTTAACGAGATCGGTTCCTCGAAGGAACGTCCTCGGAGGCGGAAGAAAAGACCTCATCAAAAATACGCGAGGGATATACGACCAAAGGAGAAGGGTATGTGTCCTAGTGAAGTGGACAAAAAGACAAAGAAAACAAATTGTAACGACCGGTTCCCGTCGTTATAGAACAGCCAAAGAGAAATTTTTTGGGCCGGAAAACTTTTTCGTAGTAACTTGGAATTTCCCAACCTAGTCCAAATTGGACGAAATCAGAGTCAATAAAGTCTAGGAAAATCTGGTAACAATTGGGTGATTTAATTATGATTTTAATTACATGAGTAGATAGCTAAGACGTTAAGGAACACGTACGACTTTACGGAATTGAATTTGGGCGAGTAAAACTACTGAAATCGATCTTAGCGTGAAAGGGTAGTTTTTGAGTGTCATGGAACGATGGTGTGTTGTGAAATGGGGGTTTGGAAATTCGTTAATTAGCTCTCTGTTTCATGCAAGCCGTTATGGCGGGATTTTGTGCCGCTATGGCGGGATTTTGTGCCGCTATGGCGGGATTTTGTGCCGCTAGGGCGGGGCCGTTGTAGCGGGGTGAGTACCATTGTGGCGGGACAGACGTGACTTAAGTCAAAAAAATAAACCCCAAAAACGTTTTATTCTGCACTTTTCGACTTTGAGAGCTAGGAGACGACCCCAGACGAGTTCTTGACCATTTTTCACCATTCTTGAGGCTAAATGTAAGGTTTAACTCTCTGAATCCATCTTTCGATCCGTAGAACGTAAACTAGTAGGTAATTATCGTTGAGGGAGGGTTTTGATCTGGAATTTATGGTGGAAAAAACTCTAATTGGGATCAGGAGTTTGATCTACGGTTAATAGGATTATTGGTAATTCGGGTAATTAGTTATCGTTTATTAATTCTCGTATTATATTAATTGTTTGTAGACCAAGAACAAGCGGAATGAATTCGAAAAGAGAAAAATCAAGTTTCTTAAGGGTTTCAAGATTGTTTCGAGGTAGGTGATGGTTGTGATTTCATATTGTGTGATGTATGTTTGTTCTTGCTTTATTATAATACATGTATGTATGTGAATGTTGCATTATTGATCACCCTAGTTGTAAATGAGGATAGATGAATGTTAATGCCATGAATCATGACTTGATTGCATGATTATGACTTATGAGAATGTACTTTGTGATTGTGATTGTGGCTTGTTGAATGGATCGGGTGTTGCGTTCCGACACACTAACTTGTATCGGTTGCCACGTTCCGGCATAAACATGGGATCGGTTGCCACGTTCCGGCATAAACATGGGATCGGTTGCCGCGTTCCGACATAAACATTGGATCAGGTACCACGTATTAGTACGCTAACAGTTTGGGTGTGGGTTCTATGAGAGGACCATTGACTTGACATAACTGTATAATTGAGAATTGTGAAATTGTACGTTGTCGTAAATGATGTTGATATTGTATATGTTCGATGTATGAATGCTATTATTATGTTGTAATGACTTTATATATGTTGCACTTAGTGGGATATCCGTGTGATCCTACCAGTACACTGTGGTTGTGTACTGATACTGCACTTGCACTTTCTTTGTTGAGTATAGGGCATCTTAAGGCGGCTATTGACAAACTTCACTTAGAAGATCGGTGATCGCTTCGAATTCAAAGGTGAGCCAGTTCTTCCGGGCTGCCATGAGTTCTCTTTCTGTTTATGTCCATATTTCGGACTTAGACTTGCTAGTTAGTGATTAGTACGTTAGTTTGGGGTTGTAACCCTTCTTGTTTAGACTTATGGATCTTGTTAGAGTTTTGGTACATTGACTTTCAGGTTCTAGGTGTTACTTCCGCATTTGTTTTAGTTGTTAGACTTTTGTTTGGAGTTTATGGGAACTCTTCCTTAGCATTTAAACTTGCTTCCGTAACCTTAAATGTTTTAGTATTTTGATTAAGTTGGTTAGCTAATTAGTACGAATGGTTCTCCCACCGGAGGGTTAGTGTAGGTGTCAATTACGATGGTCTGGGTCGTAACACAAATACGTGAGCAAGGTCGTACAAATCACTGAGTATGGTAGGTATAGTGGATGACACCCCTAACGACATTACATGTGGCCTACGATCATTGGTCTCATTACTTAAGGGCTCAAGTGAAGCTCTACTCCAACTTTACATTATATATTTGACAAGCGTAAAACACAGTGTAAAGTATGCACTCTGCTAATTAAAAATAGTATAGTTTAAGATCATCTCCACATGAATTGGTTCTAGTTTTATATCAACATATTTTGCTCAGCATTATCCAAAAATCAAACTTTAATTATTGGTGGGATTAAAAACCACGAGTTTAAACCAAAAACGTGAATTAAATTAAGAAAAGTGTGTTGTATATGCATTATGCTCTTTGGTAATTGCATATTACGTGCTAATCCTTTTCCCTTCAAAACTACATAATTAGACATACTTCATTATCATATATACTATTATTACATATACTTTCAAAATATTATGTATGCTACCACTAATTAAGAGTTTTCTACCATATAGGGAGGCGACCAAGATTTGTTATGTATCACATATACATGCAAATCAACTTAGATACAATGTATTTAGAACAAATTACACCTAATTTTGACCCCTAGACATATTTCGGGGAATCAAAATATGATAAGATACTTAAATTTGCAAACTATAGTGTATATAAGTAATTAGCTCCTAAACTAGTTAGATTTATATAAGCTTCCCTTGTTTTTCTCTCTTTGTGCATGAATTTCATATGGTCAAATCCAAATTGGACTCCCGTTTCCCTTGTGCCCTTCTATTGGGCCAAGCCCAACGCTCCGGGAAGCTGATATTGGTGAATTAAAGGACCAAAAGCCCAAAATCATCTTGAGCAGCAGCTAGAAAATGGGCCTGAAAGAGTCCAAGGCAAATCAGAAACAGTAGCGGCCCAAAATCAGTCCAGGAGAAGAGAAACTGAATTTTGGGCCCAATTCCCAAACAATCTATCAAATTACATAAATCCCACTAGTTTAGATTTTAATTACTAGGATTTACGATAGTTTGGAATATTTACTTTCTATACCATATTTCGACCTTTAGATACATGTATCATTACTCGTCAGATACATGTATTCATCGGTTTGAAAAGTCGAGATACATGATTTATTAGTTTGAATTAAATGAGTGTAACTTATTTCCTTAATTAAAGGAACTCAAACGAATTTGCAGCATTTTTTGTGTATCAACTCTAACAATTTTTTCTAAAATAACGAAATCATTAAACCATAATGATTCTTTAATTGTGAACTTCATCTTCTTCGCAGTATCTTTTTAAGATTAATAACCTTAGATTTTCGATTATTGATTTTGTTGGCATGTATCTTAGTGTTGTTATCGTGTATCTAAGAAACATAATGTATATCTTCTTAATAGTAATGGAATTAGATGTAAGAGTAATGACGTTTTTATCATGTATTTTAGTTTTGTAGTGTGTATCTCGGATAAATAATATATATCGGTATTGTTGCACTTGATGTGTATTTGGGTGTAATGGTGTATTTGTTCTGTTAAGTAAAGCTTGGCGTAATTCTTTCATTTTGATTAGGTTGTTTCTATACTTAGATCTATTCTCGACTTGAATATTGGCAGATGAAGAGTTAGACTCTGCAATGACAAATTCATGAATGAAAATAAACAAATAAAAGGTGTTTGATTTGGTATATTATTGTTAATGTGTTGTACCTTTAACAAATATCATCCAATTTTGTGAATGATCAGCCATTAAAGTAGTTTGAGAAACAACAAAATCAAACAATGTAAAACCTAATTTGTAAAACTTTTTAAAATTGAACTTTACACCTTTAACAAAAATCATCCGATTTGTCAATGATCAACCATTAAAGTAGTTTGAGAAACAACAAAATCAAACAATGTAAAACTTAATTTGTAAAACTTTTTAAAATTGAACTTCACAACAGTATGAGCACTACCTTAAATACATGAGAATAATGAAACAATAGTAACAAACCTCTATGTATAATGTTGATTGTCAAGATTCAGTTTTGAAATTTGGACATGCAAACATGTATTGAGAGGATGAAGGAAGAGAGAGATGGTGGTGGTGGGTGAAGAACGTGGGGGTAGGGGGTGAAAGATTCAGTCGAGTAATGAGATTGGGAAAAGGAAACCCCGATGTGAGAGAAATAATTTGAATAATTAATGGAACATTAATTAAGGAGTTTAAATTTTAAGATAATTATTCAATACCATATTTAAGGAATTTGTGTATCTGATTAAATCTTTTAAAATATATGATATAAATATTTAAAGTGGTAATACGTGTAATTGTTTTAAACTAAAGATAAAATAACTATATATGATAGTGATGTATATCTAGATTTAGACATAAGTTGTGCTTTATCTTTGTTTAGATGTTCTAACATTCCTTTGATTAAATTTTTATTTTTCATATGGAAGTCATCTTCCCAAATTTAAAAAATTCAGAAGCCTTTTAATTCATTCCATCATGTTCAAAAAAGGTTAACTTCCTTTAAGTTCCATTTTCTTAAATAAGTCAAAAATTGCAAACCAATTTCTTTAGGTCATCAACAAAGTTTCTTTCAAATTATTAGCCAAATAATTGTTTAAAACATAATTCGCCGGGTACCCATATATTTGTGGACTCTTTTAAGTGCGTAAAATCTTCTTTAAAGTGTCATTAGAACCATCACATAGATCTCTAATTTAAAAAAAAAATCATTTGTTAAGTCTTTTATAAATAATAAAAGATTTTCTTAATTTTCTTAATAAAATTAAGTGGTGACTCTATAAGTCAAGTTATGAAGAAGAAGAGATGTGAAAAAGAAGAAAAGGTGTGAAGAAGAAGAGGTTTGAAGAAGAGGTGTGGGGGTAGGGGTGGGGGGGCAGGTTAAAAACTGATTCTAATTATTATTTTTATTTTTATTTCTAACTGACGCATTTAGTTTTTATTTTCATTTTATTTCATTGCCACGTCAATTTTAAGGGGAATTTCCCCCCCTTTTGAATAGTAAAAGTGTGTAATAGGTCATTGTGATAGTTTACGCGTGCAAGTGACTTTTCAATACAAGTTCAAGGTGGAATTTATATAAGTCTTTTCTCAATATGATATTAATCTTTAAGAATTAAATTGGACACATGTTTCTCATCTAGATGTGTATTTGACGAAATGGAGAGAAAGTATAATGAAGGGGTGCCAAATTCGAAAGAAACAACTTACAACGACTTTGAGACAAAATTCATAAAAACACAAAACACGGAAAAAAGACAACTCCCTTCGTTTCATATTAGTTGTTTACTTTCCATTTTGCATGTTGCTTAAGAAATCATAAATAAGAATATGATTTTACTAATTCAATCCTTAAAAAACTTTTGAAAATTTTACAAATAAAGGTGAACACTTTAAAAAAAACTAATTACATAATATAGAAAAAAATAATTAATTATTTCTTGATCGACCCATATTATTGATTATTATAATAAATATAATTATTCCATATTAATTTATCCGCTTACTAATAATTAATGATCAACTAATATGAAACTTAACCATTTGGTAAAACAAGCAAAGCCATTAAACTTCCCAAACCAAATAGCGCACACAGTATTCACTATTCACTAACTGACTGAATGAGAGAGAGAGAGAGATTTTTGTCATATTGTCAAAGCCAAAGCGAAGTCTCTTTTTTTCCTCTAAAACAAAATTGTAACGTATGAAATATGGTTTTATGTTGATAAGTTTTTTTTAGTTCATTTGGGGGAAAATGGAGATGTTTAGTGGAGATCAGCCGACCGATGACGCTCCGGTGACGGAGCAAGCTTCTCCCGACGAAGAAACTGGACTGGAAGGTGAGTAAACTCTTACCTGCATCTTCTAATTTTATCTGTATTTCGCCGGAATTTCAGGACACTAGTTCATGTAATGAGGACTGTATCTGACTCATTTTTTCCCTCATTGGGTGTAATACAGAATCTATGGGGCAGTTGTCGGTTGGCACTGAAGCAGGATCGTACCCTGAACGGCTTAACGAGCCTGATTGTATTTATTACTTGAGGAACGGAATCTGTGGCTATGGCTCTCGTTGTCGGTTTAATCATCCTCGTAATCGGAATTTGGTAATTTTTGTTATAAGCCACATAAAAATCGTGTAATTTTAGGGTTCATTTTGAGGTATTTGTGTTTATTATGATGCCTGATCACTTGATTTGCTTTGTTACTGTTCAATTAAGATTGATTTATTAAGAAATCAATTTTTTTCAATCTTCATTCTGGATTTTTAAATGTCTATTGTTAATCCTTTAAAATTGCACTTCTGATCTTAGTGAAGTCAGCACGAAAGATTTGAAATTTCATGTATCTAAACTGATAACAGGCTGTGGGAGAAAGAAGAGCTACTGGAGGAGAATACCCTGAGAGAGCTGGCCAGTTTGTTTGCCAGGTAGTTCCATTAAATGTGATAGAAATCAGTTTGAGATTTGGTGTTAGTTTAATGATCAAGTTCGAGAGAGAAGATGTGTTTTTGGATTTGCCTATCTTTTGTACAATAATTTTGTTTACTTTTTTTCGCTGACCCTGTACTAATTGAGCTGCCCTTTTTGTTAACAAATTAATAGATGTGCTTTTCCATAGTATCATATATCTAATATGCCGAATGACATCATATGTTGTCCTGGCATATAAGTGGCTTATAAAAAGAATTATGTTCTAGTATCTAGTATGCTATTTATGATGTTGATCATGATGAGATTTGTCATCTTATCTTTCAAATGCTCTATGGAGGAATCAAATTTGCTAGATATGCTCTGTCATAATATTCGTCATTTTGCTGTATCTAGTAAATGTTTCGCCTTAGAAGTATTTAGCAGTGAATTATCTTTCAACCGTCCATTTTCCAATTTCATTGCTTATACTTGTATCATTTTCTTCCAATTATGATTGATCATTGTTGTACAATGTTGGTGCATGCGATGAATTAAAATAGAAAAATATGGTCAATATGAATTCATAGTTGACCCCAACGAGGCATAGAAGTTGTTGTATGATCGATCTCTTTTTTTTTTTGCATAAGCTATGATTGATTAGTATTTGACATTTATCTCTTCCATTAGCTCCCCATCTTATGACATTAAAGCTTGCAGTTATTTGTTATAAATATTTCCAAAAATTTCTTGATTCCCAGAATTGCACACTTGGCTGACTCAGCCCTCTCACGAGTCGTCTGTTTTCTGTCTGCCCAAGGAGAAAGACCTCTTTCTCTGTTTTAATTTTGCGTTTTCTTCCAAAGTCACTGCTAGAATGTTATAAGTTAATTTTTGGCATTCTGTTCTGCGTTCAATAATATGCTACGAAGTTCATACTTCTGTTTTTTTTTATTATTACTTTTGGTCTTTTGGAATATACTGTGGAATTGGGCTATTCGTAAGTGCTTCAGTTTAAATAATCAGATTTAATTTCTACTTTTTATCATGGGGGTGCTAGTTTCGAGCTTCTGAGACTTTTCACCTTACCTTGATCATCTGTTCACTTGGCTGTCTAGAGTGAGGTGAGGTTATGATTTCCTTGTAGTGAATCAATCACTTTTTAATTCTGTCTATTCAATTCTTTGTGGAAGTTTCCAGTGTCTTTATCTCTCTATTATGTATAGTGTTCCAACACATGAGATGTTTGGTTTTGAAGAGTTCATTTGTGTACAGTCCATTTTGAAAAGCGTAAAGTCTTCTGTCGCGTCTTCTAGTATTTACACTAGGTTTGTCTGCATACACTATCCTTTCTAGACCCTACTTGTGGAATTACAATGGATTTGTTGTTGTTACCATTTTTTCATGTTTCACGCTGAAGATGTTGTTCTTAAGAAATTTTTCCTTCTACTTTGTGATTTAATTTTAGAATGTGAATGCTATTGCAACCTGAATGTGTGGTTTAGATAAGTATGCAGTTGAAACCTACTATATTTTTTCTGATCTGTTAGTTGTCTTGATTTTGACAGATCTAGCTATTTTTTGGATTTGCCTTGTATATTACCTGTTGAAAAAAATTCTTTTGTTTTACTTAAATCACTAATCAAAGAAAAAAAATGAAAATCATTCATCTGCTATAATATTCCATTTCTTATCTTGTACTGTGTGATCTAGCATCTGAACCTATTCTATTCTGAACTGTGATTTACATTCTGAGGTTTTCTAATAAATGAATTGCTGCTAATTAACCTAAGTGATTGTTGAATATGAGAACTATTGGTCAGTAAAGTTAGATGGCAATATGTCATGCATTTGGAATTCTTGCAAAACTTTCATGTATATACTGTAATGTTCACTGTTATAATGCTAGTTGTTCCTGGTTATAATTTACAGTACTATATGAGGACGGGGATGTGCAAATTTGGTGCTTCCTGCAAATACCACCATCCAAGACAGGGAGGGGAATCTCCAAGCCTGGTGATACATAACATTTATGGTTACCCGCTGCGACCGGTCTGTCTTCTTTTCATGTTCATTATGTTCCTTCTGTCTCCTTGTATCGCTATCTCCATTCATTTGTGTTTTTAATTCTTTTGCTCGTCTCCTTTGAAAAGTTTGACCATTAAATTATCTTTCTGATTTGGCTCATTGAGTTCGTTTCACAGAATGAAAAGGAATGTTCGCACTATATGAAAACAGGGCAGTGTAAATTTGGTATCACCTGTAAATTTCACCATCCACAGCCAGCTGGTGTGCAAGTTCCAGCATCAGCAGCTGGACCTTTTTCTTTGCCAGCGGCTGTTCCACCGCCAGCCACTTATCCAGAACTGCAATCTCTTCCTGTTGATTCAGCTGAACAATATGGAATGGTTACTGGCAACTGGCCAGTTATAAGGCCTGCTCTGCTTCCAGGTTCCTATATTCCTGACACATATGGTCCTATGCTTTTTCCCCCTGGAATGGTTCCCGTGTCGGATTGGACTCCTTATCTGGTATGTATATTATAAGTGTTTTGTTGCAGCTGTTGATACAGATCTTTCCTGAAATGCATTATTTATCGGCCAAGTATTAAATTATCTGGTGCAGGGTTCTACTAGTCCAGTGCCATACCAAACTACTCAGTCTGCAGCTGGAGCAGGTCCAGTGCCATGCCAAACTACTCAGTCTGCAGCTGGAGCAGGTCCAGTGCCATGCCAAACTACTCACTCTGCAGCTGGAGCAGGTCCAGTGCCATCCCAAACTACTCAGTCTGCAGCTGGAGCAGGTCCAGTTTATGGTCATACACAACTATCTGCTTCAGCACCTGCCTACGCAAGCCCATATGCGTCTCTTACTGCTTCTCTTGGTGCTTCCAGCAGCATCCGGGATGAACTTGCATTTCCGGAAAGACCTGGGCAGCCTGAATGTCATTATTACATGAAGTATGGAGATTGCAAATTTGGATCTTCATGTAAATACCATCATCCACCTGAGTGGAGTGGATCAAAGGCATCTCTTATCCTCCGTGCTATGGGTCTTCCTCCTGACCTGTAAGCAACTTGCCATCTAATCCTTATATTGAAATTCTTCACTGCAATAATGCTTTATCTTTTGGTCTTGCTTGTAAGTTTATATTATGACAGGTCATCTACCGACATTCCCTTAGTGTTTCTAAGTACAAATTTGCAATTTCCTGTTCTGTTGGAAAAATATTGACAATGAAAGATAACTCAGATGTGCTCCTCCTTTCTAATCTCATGTAGGCAGTTGGGAATTCATTTTCTTCCTTCCTTTCCTTCTTGTTATTGAAATATTTATTGCGTGCAAGTTCTGACAGTTGATGCAGGAATTCTCTTTGTTGGTCTTCTGGCATTTTTATTGTGTTTATAATAGTGGAACCAGGCATGTGCTTAGCCCGGGCATAAACTACATTAAAAATTATATTTGCAACTTCTTTTTGATAACATCAATGAAGTTAATCTATAAATAAAAATAGCATTTAAAATTAAATAATTAAAAGTCTTGATACAACAAAATACTTCTATAGATGTTCTTTCAAATTAAACCATACAAAAGGAATTGGAAGGTTAATGAAGTTATTTGTTTTTCTTACTTTAATCTTTCCTTCTCTTTAAAAAGTGCATGTTAAGATATGATGTAGTTTTTAATTTTTCTTAATTTGAAAATTTAAAAAAGAAATCAATATTTTATTTCTTAAACGTGTATGGAGCTTTAATATTTCATGTTTAACTTAACAATTTTTTCCTAAATTATATAAAACGTCGATTCCCATCTTTTGAAAAACATTTCAATATCCAAAAGTGTGAACAATTACTCTCGTTTGCCATTATTTAGTATTATACTATTTGGAGAGTTAAATTGTAGTTTGTATTTAATTTTTAAAATCATTTTTAGCTATATACTAAAAATAATAATTTAATGATTAAACATGTACTAAGAAGGTAGAAACGGAATGTCAACATAACTTTTATACTTGTCTATAGTAAATTTCTTAGGGAAAAAAACGATAAGTTTAATAATCATTTCCATATAAATGAAGGACAACAAACTCTTAAATCAATTTTAAATTTGGTTGAATAAATAGATCTTTTATGATGTCACTATCCTCTCTTCCATAACATCATCACTCCTTGTCTATGTTGCTCGGACTTGTCACGTTTAATATCGCACATGTGTCGACACAACATGGGTGCGTGTGGGATCCGTACCTGTTCTAGTCAACCGATTTTGGGTACTTTGACCAAAATCAACGAAGAAATTCTGATTCAATGAATGTGTAATCAAAACAAAAGCTAAGGTAAAATTGGAGAAAATGGAATACCTTGTATATAGAAATTTCAATGTCACTCTTTTTCCTTTTATCTCTTTTCAGGATTCTCCTATTGATCAACATTTTTCCTCATAATATCTCAAATATAGGTTTTATAACTCTGTTTTTAGATATTTGAATTATATTTTTATGAGAAGGTAACATTTAGATATTTGAATTATTATTAGGTGAATATATGTACCTGTATCCATACCTAGATCCGTATTTTCCGAGTTTTAAAAGTTAGATTAGGAAGAATTCGATCCCTAGATACGCACCCATATCGACACTCACCCGAGTCCAGGCAACTTAGCTTTTTATACCATTTAAGAAGCCCATATAGTTATTCAAATTTACCAAAATGGGTGAGACCTTGCAAGGTCATTAGAGGTTCAATTAGGGGTAAAATGGACAAGAAAATTTCCTGTGAAGACTACAAAAGTTGAATCTTCTCTCTTTTATAGAGGTAAAAATATAAGTTCTATAACACCTTTCTTTCTTCATGTTTCCTAAGTAATGTTATTTGTTTCAGTGTAACTTTTAAATAATATTGTGGTCTCCAATCCAAACTAAGGGCAATTCTAAATTTAGTGATAGCTTAAATCTATCATGACTTTACTTATGAGGAATTGTAGCTTTAAAACGACAAAGAAAAGACCACGTGTCGATCACAAACTAGTCAAATTCAGCTAATGTGAATCCTCATTGGTCATTTTCACTTCACTTGGACCTATTTCATTCCAATATACAATCATTTAGGTTCTTTAATAACTAGTGGTTCTCTACATTTTCCATTAATATACACATCTTTAATAACACGCATCAATCATTGTGTTCTACGTTTTTGAGAAGTGTATAGATTCGAAAGATTGTAGGTCCTTTGAGACAAACTTCCTTCCTCGAGATTCTAGGTCTAGATGGTCCTCTTTTTTTCTACATTACCTTATAAAAGAAGGTCTAGCTCGTCTACACTTGTAACACTTTCAATCATCATGATTTCACACAATAGACGGATGCGTTTGTAGGCATACATAGGATGTAATCAAATCATATTGAGCGACATTTCATTTTATCTCCTCTATTGTCTTATTCTCTTTGTGTATTCTTTGCACATTTTATAGGAGGTAATCATTACAATATTGTCTAATCTTGTATTTGTGTTCATCCATCTCAACATTCTTATTTTCACATTAATGATCCCATAACAATGCCTAACAGAGTTTTTTTTTCAAGCAATAAATACTTGTACATCTTACTACCTTGTCCATGAATGTAAAATAATGATATCTTT
The DNA here is from genome assembly GCA_029582685.1 of Solanum piurae. Taxonomy (NCBI): domain Eukaryota; kingdom Viridiplantae; phylum Streptophyta; class Magnoliopsida; order Solanales; family Solanaceae; genus Solanum; species Solanum piurae. Next base: position 32,537 of record JAJOOO010008051.1, on the reverse strand, counting down.
CTGAATTTACAAACTACTTAAATTTAAGCCTTACATTTTACCCTTTAATGACATGATTTAATAGCCACAAGAATGCCTATGACATGTTTTAGAGCACAAGTTTTAAAAATCAGTTTTTCTTTCTTAAACTCTGTGTTCAACCAAACACATTACGGTAAATGCGGTAGAGGGAGCAATGATTTTCCCGTGAGAATTTGTGCATCTCTTGAATGCCTAAAATACCTGAAAACCTGGGAAGAGCTTTAAATGGCGCCTGCATTGTGGTTGTCTCAGGATTCTTCTTTCCAAATACTTGTTCAAGTGCAGAAAAAATGTTGAAACTTCGCATTTCTCACAAGGCTAGAATAAAATGCAAGATGATATCTGTGTGATGTTATCTGAACTTTCAGTTTTTTAGTTGCTTCTTTTTTGTTTATTGTGATAAGAGAGTCAAAGTTTGTCTAGTTTGTTCAATATGTCAACTTGGATTATGGACTATATTTGGACCCTTCAATGATTAAAAAACATATTTCCTAACTTTATGATGCCATACTGTTTAAGTGTACTTGATATTGGAACTTAAGAATGTATGTATCACTTCTGGATCGAGCTCGTTGCACCGGGCTTGCCTAGTGCGGGTTACCTCTCCTATGTGGTTTGCGAACTATTGCATAGGAGTGGGGTTTTTACCCTGTGCGCACCCAAAGGGTAGCGGCTACGGGTTTCCCTTGTCATCAAAAAAAAAAAGAATGTAGGTATCACTTTAAATCAGTTAATTAGAAATTCAGTTGAATTGACGAAAACAAATTAATCTTATTTGATACTGCAGGTGCATGTTAACTTTTGAGTTTTTGGTGTCAAATTCTGTAACAGACAGTATTATGCTATTACTTCCACTTTTTCATGAATTAATTGATGTGAGATTCTAATTTTTTGGTACTTTTGCTTTAATTTACTTTCAGACATTTAATTTTAAAATAATGAATGCATTAGGACCAGCCTAATGTATATGATTAATAAATCACAGAAACGAAAGAATAAACAAGAAAATATGCCTGGCATTTGAGCTAGCTTACTTTCAGGCATGTATTTTGATGGGAGGTATTTGTATCTATTTATTTGAGCAGACGGAGTCCTTGTGTGATTTTAGTTGGACGTTCTTGAAACTATTGTTTCATTGTCACCATTACATTTTTGGATCTGATTTCTTTATTTAGTGACATTGCTATTTGCTTAAATACTTCTAATATTACTTACTATTGTTATTCTTATGGCAGAGAGGAGGATGAACAGGTATTTTTAAGTCACTGTATCAAGTATTGCTTTTAGAAGATCTGACACTGGTGCAGAAACTATATTGGAGAGTCCGTGCAACATAGTTCGTCAAGTCTGGTAAGTTTTTCTCCCCTTTTTGTTCTTTTTGCACTGATTTCTGGCTTATGGGAGGCATCTACCTCAACCTGATTACAAGGAGAGGTTCACTATGATGGGGATATTCTTTTTTGACCTTAAGGAAAAAATAAAATGCATAGGGGACCATCCTTTTGTTGCAGAATGTTCCTCAGATCTACGAATTTGTAGGGGCCTTCTCCGAAGATTGAGGAACAAGAAGAGATATATCAAGAGAAGGATTTATTATAGAGAAAATCTTAATTGTTACGTCCAATCACAAACTACATGAAAGTTGTCCCTTTTTTATGGAGATTTACCCATCAATGAGATGCACTTAGGAAGAGAACGATTTTCATATATCCCTTTTCTATTCTACTCCTTTTCTGGTTGTGCCATTACCAATCGTGGATAACCCCCTGGTCTGGGCGCTCCAGACCTAAAGAGAACTATTATCCTTATGACCAAACACGGATCAGCTTCTTACTTCTCGAGCGATAGTTCCCACAATCCCGACCAACTTCTTGGGAGTAGGGACACTTGATTTCTTTGAGAGTTCATCAATTTTTGGTTCAATGGTAGTTTTTCATACTCTTTTGAAAATTTGAGATTTTTATTTGGAGGTATCAAACAGTTTTTGGAATGGAATAATATCGATTCATACATGAAATAGACAATTAGAGGTTAAACAAAAGGGTTATTTTCATAACCCCGATACATTTTGTAGGCATACCCTAGAATAACATGATAAAAATTAAAGATTGTGTCCAATTTTAAACGATGCAAATTTTCATTTCTATTGTTATGATGTTGCTACTATAATCTCTCAGGCCTTAGCTCCTTTGTCTTCCAAATCTTCTCCTATATTCTTTTTCTTTTTTGCTCCTTTTGGTCTTCACTTTTGGGTTTCTTGTGGAGTTTCTCCATTTTCTGTTAAATTTGTTTCTGGTGGATCTTCATTTAGTTTTTGATAGTGAGTTTGGTTGGCGTATGTATGTTTTCTCTCTATTTTTCATGAATGTCATGATCTACTCATGCATGATTTTAGTAGTTTAGGTTCAAATAAATTGCAATAAATATGTTGGACTTAAGATTGGCTTGTACTGCTTTTTGCGTAATGACCTTTCCTTGATTATTGACTTCATACTATTAAGCAAAGTAGAGAACTCAGGATGGTACTGTTTTGACAGTGCTGTACTTCAAGACACGCTGACAAGCTTGACATTGTTGGATTATGGCACTTCAGATACGCTGCTAGCCTGCTACAACCAAATACGGAGATTTTAAGAATTTATCAAATAGTTTTTCAAATAGTTTTTACCATGCATAAATGGCAAGTGATACTTCTTGTAGCAATCGAAACGTCAAAAGAAGATGTTTACATGTGAAAGACCTTAGTTTCATGAACAAATAACAAAAAAATTAGCAAGAATACACTTTAAAAATATAGTAGTGTCATTTATTCTATCTTCAGTAAGGGCTTTTGCTTTGACTTTTTGTGTTTTCAGTCATCAAAGTATCACATGATTGTTTGCATTGCCAGCTATGTATTTTGCAAGTTTGTTAAATTTGTCATATGTAATGCATATAGACCCCTTGTCCATGTCTATCCCCTTGTGATGTTTTATTGTTTTATGTACTCACTCTTAGAAGAAGCATTCAAATCTTACAATTTTTTGGTAGTTGGTATCTTTGTTATGTTTTCATATTGGATATTTCTTGCAGTGTACAAGTTGGCAAAGAATGACATTCCATGTACAGTTGCGGTGCAGTGGTGGGACTGCTCCACCCTTAACAAGAGGTCTCGGGTTAGAGCCCTGAGTATGGAGAAAATCTTTTTGGGAGCATACCCCCGAATGAGCCCTGCAGTGCGTGCGCCATCCGAATTTAGTCTGGGCTCCAATGCAGGCTTCGGATACCGAGTGGGAAACCAAAAAAAGAAGAGAATATCAAATACTCACCCTCTTTTAGAGATATCTGATACACGGTACCTGCAAATTTTTTGCTTTTCCTTTTTCTCTTCTTGATCATCAATTCACATCCTCGTATGAGCAAGAATTTTAAGATTTATCATTTCTTCCATTGAAGGAACGGGATACAACTTAAAGGATTATACACACCTTACAAGTTACATGTGAGAAATAAAAAATAAATATAATGAAGAACATGTAAAAAGCGATAAATTAATGTGCTTCTTTCTCATTTTTATCCTTTCCCCATGACTGTTGATTGTTGAAGACATTTGTAGAACGAAGGGATTTTCCGTTCACCGTATGGACCAATCTAGATCCTGTACCTGATCCTGATGAATGTCAGGATGAAACCTGCTTTCATTCAACCACTTTGGGCTCATCATCTCAATGAAGAGGTGCTACTAAAACTGGAGCAAGTCCAAGAAGGTGGCCTTTATGAAATACTCCAAGAAATATGAGACTGATGAAGGTAAAAGAGATAACCAGAATGAGTTTTTATGTTTGTGTTATTCGCGTGTTGGCTCATACTCAGGTACTAAATTTGAATGTCATCCTTCATAGATTGTTTTTTTTTTGGGACCAGACTTGTATCTGCTTTCGCTCCATATATAAAATGTAATTCTACAAAATAATTTCCCTTCTATCTCCAAAATGTTGTTTAGACCACCGTTCATGCTCTGAAATACTAGTAATAAAAGGTGTTGTAAGATTTAATTTCTCAGCAAGAGAAGCAGTAAGAGACACATATGGCCCCTCTTAGGCAGGTGCTGAAGCAGATAGTTGTGTATGACCATAAAATTGGACCTGCTCCAGCTGCATACTGAGTAGTTTGGGATGGCACTGGACTAGTAGAACCCTGCACCAGATAATTTAATACTTAGCCGATTAACATTGCATTTCAGGAAAGATCTATATCAACAGTTGCAACAAACACTTACAATATAAATACCAGATAAGGAGTCCAATCCAGCACAGGCACCATTCCAGGGGAAAAAAGCATAGGACCATATGTGTCAGGAATATAGGAAACTGGAAGCAGAGAAGGCCTTATAACTGGCAAGTTGCCAGTAACCATTCCATATTGTTCAGCTGAATCAACAGAAAGAGATTGCAGTACTGGATAAGTGGCTGGTGGGGGAAGAGCCGCTGGCAAAGGAAAAAGTCCAGCCGCTGATGCTGGAACTTGCACACCAGCTGGCAGTGGATGGTGAAATTTACAGGTGATACCAAACTTACACTGTCCTGTTTTCATATAGTGCGAACATTCCTTTGCATTCTGTGAAACGAACTCAATGAGTCAAATCATAAAGATAATTTAATGGTCAAACTTTTCAAAGGAGACGAGGAAAAGGATTGAAAACACAAAATGAATGGAGATAGCAATACAAGGAGACAGAGGGAAAATCGTGAACATGAAAAGAAGACAGACCTGTCACAGCGGGTAACCATAAATGTTATGTATCACAAGGCCTGGAGATTCCCCTCCCTTTCTTGGATGGTGGTATTTGCAGGAAGCACCAAATTTGCACATCCCCGTCCTCATATAGTACTGTAAATCATAACCAGGAACAACTAGCAATATAACAGTGAACATTACAGTCTTATACATGAAAGTTTTGCAAGAATTCCAAATGCACGACAAATGGCCATCTAACTTTACTGACCAATAGTTCTCATATTCAACAATCACTTAAGACCTGGGCTGCCTGAATGTCATTATTACATGAAGTATGGGGATTGCAAGTTTGGATCTTTGTGTAAATACCATCATCCACCTGAGTGGAGTGGAACAAAGGCAGCTCTTATCCTCAGTGCTATGGGTCTTCCTCCTGACATGTAAGCAACTTGCCATCTAATCCTTAGATTGAAATTCTTCACTGCAATTTAATGTTTTATCTTTTGGTCTTGCTTGTAAGTTTATATTATAACAGGTCATCTACCAACATTCCCTTAGTGTTTCTAAGTGTAAATTTGCAATTTCCTGTTCTGTTGGAAAAATATTGACAATGAAAGATAACTAAGATGCACTCCTCCTTTCTAATCTCATGTAGGCAGTTGGGAATTCATTTTCTCCCTTCCTTTCCTCCTTGTTATTGAAATATTTATTGGGTGCAAGTTCTGACCGTTGATGCAGGAGTTCTCTTTGTCGGTCTCTTCTGGCATTTTTGTTGTGTTTATAATAGTGGCATTGGGCATGTGCTTAGACTGGACCTGAACTACATTAGTATATAAATAAAGATAGCATTTAAAATTGAATAATTAAAAGTCTTCATACAGGAAAATACTTCTGTAGATGTTCATTCAAATTAAACCACACAAAAGGAATTGGAAGGTTAATAAAGTTGTTTGTTTTCTTACTTTAATCTTTCCTTCTCTTACAGAAGTGCATGTTAAGATATGATGTAGTTTTTAGTTTTTCTTAATTTAACTTCTTTTTTTTTTAAAAAAGAAATCTATATTGTTATTTCTTAAACGTGTATGGAGCTTTAATATTTCATGTTTAACTTAACCATTTTGTCCTTAATTATATAAAACGTTAACTCCCATCTTTCTAAAACATTTCAATATCCAAAAGTGTGAAAAATTACTCTCGTTCGCCGTTATTTAGTATTATATTGTGAGAAATATAAGAAAAAAATATTATTGAATTGTGTATCTACATTATTACATAGAGACCCTATTTATAGAACTACAATACAATCCTTTACCAAGTAGGAAACTAAATACTATTACTATTTTTATTACTATTCCTATTTCTATTCTAAGTAGGATTCTATATACCTATTCATATTCTAACACTCCTCCTCAAGCCGGTGCATACAAGTCAGATGTACCTAGCTTGTTACAAATGTAATTAATATAAGGACCGATGAGGGACTTGTTGAGATATCTGCAAGTTGATCAATCCACTTTACAAAATTGACAGTCAATCTCAATGTGCTTAGTTTTCTCATGAAATACTGGATTTGATGCATGATGTCATCATGTCAATCAATTTCAATGTACTTGGTCTTCTCATGAAATACTGGATTTGATGCAGAATATTGATAAAACACAGAGTGATCAGTCCCTATGAGTCATGCCAAAAACCTGAATTACTATGTTGAACATCCCAAACCAAGCTCGAGAAGACTATTTCAAACCATAGAGATTAGAGTGAACTGTGCAATCGACATGCAAATGCTACTGGACTTTCCCTGAGCAACAAAATCAGGTGGTTGCTTCATATAGACTTATTCACAGTGCAGCAGTCGCCGAAAAGTGCTCAAAATTTGTGGTATAAAATATATGAATGGTCTTGGAATCAATAGATGAGTCGATATTAGATATGGAACAAGAAAGTCACAGAAAAATTGGTCAGAACATGCTCATGCGTCGGAGTGTTAGAATTGATGGATGAAAGTGGTCATAATATGAGAAATAAAATTATATGGGTATGGTCGAAATGTTGGCATGACCTTACTGAGAAAGAGAATTATATGGGTAGGATTGGAATGATGGCACGACCCAACTGGAAAATAGAAATTATATAGGTAGGGTCGGAATGATGACGCAACCCTATGCAAATCATATTTGAGGAGTCACCGAAAAAATGAATAGAGCTACGCAAATCAAATATGAGAAGATCGAAAAGACATGGTGCTATGCAATTCAAACATGAGAAAGTAGTTTGGAAAAATCCACGGTACTACGCAAATAGAAGTAGTTTGGAGAGATGCACGGTGCTATGCAAATCAGATATGAAAAAAAAGTAGTCACCGAAAAAATGGCATAATGCTACACAAATTAAATATGAAAAAGTAGTCACCGAAAAGATGGCACGGTGCTACGCAAATTAGATATGAAAAAGTAATCACCTGAAAGATGGCACGGTGTTTCAAAAATTAGATATGAGAAACTAGTCACCGGAATGATGGCACTATGCTACACAAATTAAATATGAAAAAGTAGTCACTGAAAAGATAGCATGGTGCTACACAAATTAAATATAAGCAAGTAGTCACTGGAATGATGGCACGACGCTACACAAATTAGATATGAAAAAATAGTCACTTACCCAACTTTTGCTAACATAATCATTGGCCAGACGGGCGACACATATGGGTAATAACCGCCCGCCGGCTGCGGAAGCTCTTTGATTCTCTACCAAGATCGTAAAGACTCTTGATACCATGTGAGAAATATAGGAAAAGAATATTATTGAATTGTGTACCTACATTATTACATAGAGACCCTATTTATAGACACTAGTCTACAATACAATCCTTACCAAGTAGGAAAGTAAATACTATTCCTATTCTTATTTCTATTCTAAGTAGGATTATATATACCTATTCCTATTCTAACGTATACTATTTGGAGAGTTAAATTATAATTTATGTTTATTTTTTTAAAATATTTTTAGCTATATATTAAAAATAATAATTAATGATTAAACATGTACTAGGTAGAAACGGAATGTCACCATAACTTTTTTACTTGTCTATAGTAAATTCTTAGGAAAAAAAAGATGATTTGAATTTTAGTTTAATAACCATTTCCATATAAAAGAAGGACAACAAACTTTTGGATCAATTTTAAATTTGGTTGAATAAATAGATCTTTTATGATGTCACTATCATCTTTTCCATGACATCATCACTCCTTGTCTAAGTTGCTCGAACTCGTCACTTTTGGTATCGTACCTGTGTCGACGCGACATGGGTGTGGGTGTGGGATCCGTACTTGATCTGGTCAACTGATTTTGGGTCCTTTGACCAAAATCAACGGAGAAATTTAAGTTACATTCAATGAATTTTGTAACCAAAACAAAAGCTAAAGTAAAATTGAAGAAAATGAAATACCTTGTATATAAAAATTTCTATGTCACTCTTTTTCCTTTTTATCTCTTTTTAGAGTTCTCCTCTTGATCAACATTCCTCCTCAAGTTTTCCACATAATATCTCAAATTTAGGTTTTATAACTCTACTTTTAGATATTTGAATTATTTTTAGCTGAATCTCTGCACTTGTATCCGTACCTAGATTTGTATTTCCGAATTTTAAAGTTATCAGGAAAAATTCGACCTCTAGATATGCACCCATATCGGACACCCTCACTCGAGTCCAATCAACTTAGCTCCTTGTAGCATTTAAGAAACCCATATAGTTATTCAAATTTACCAAAATGGGTGAGAACTTGCAAGGTTACTAGAGCTTCAATTAGGGGTAAAATAGACAAGAAAATTTCCTGTGAATACTACAAAAGTTGGATCTTCTCTCTGATAAAGAAGTAATATAAGTTATATAACACCTTTCTTGGTTCATGTTTCCAAAGTAATGTTAATTTGTTTCATTGTAATTTTTAAAATAATGTTGTGTTCTCCCATCCAAACTAAGGGCAATTCTAGATTTAGTGAAAGCTTAAATCTATCATGACTCTACTTATGAGGAGTTGTAGCTTTAAAACGACAATAAAAGACCATGTGCCGATCACAAACTAGTTAAATTCAGCTAATGTGAATCCTCACTGGCCATTTCACTTTACTTGGGCCTATTTCATTCCAATATTCAATCTTTTAGGTTCTTTAATAACTAGTGGTTCTCTACATATTCCATTAATACACACCTTTAATAATGTGCGTCAATCTTTGTGTTCTACGTTTTTGCGAAATGTATAGATTCGAAAGATTGTAGGTACTTCCTTCCTCGAGATTCTAGGTCTAGATTGCCCCCCCTTTTTTTATATATATATTACCTTGTAAAAAAAGGTCTAACGACTCATACACTTGTAACACTTCAATCATCACGATTTCACACTATAGACGGATGCATTTGTAGGTATACATAGGATCTAATCAAATCATATTGAGCAACATTTCAATTTATCCTCTACGTGTGTTGCTTGCAGCTTCCGTCGGAGGTGACCATTCTGATCCGTACATCCATTTGTAGGTCTGCATATGATCTAACCAAATTATCTCAAGTGACCTCTTGTCTTATTCTCTATGTGTATTGTTATCACCTTTTATAGGAGGTGATCATTACGATATTGTCTAATCTTGTATTTGTGTACATCCATCTCAACATTCTTATTTTAACATTTTTGTTCCCATAACAATGCCTTACAGAGTTTTCTTTTTTGCAAGTAATAAATACTTGTTCATCTTATTCTTCATCCTTGAGTGGCTACCTTGTCAATGAATGTAATAAAATGTTCCCATTCTTGCCAAACTGATGATATAGTTTGGATATTACGTTTCTTGGCTGATTCTTGTACTTGGGAGAAACACTCCCCTTTTCAGTTTATCCTTAATATAATGATATCTTTCTAAAGTTATTAACTATTTAACTTTAAGCCTTACATTTTACCCTTTAATGACATGATTTAATAGCCACAAAAAATGTCTATGACATGTTTTAGAGCACAAGTTTTAAAGTCTGTTTTCTTTCTTAAACTCCATGTTCAACCAAACACATTCACATAAATGGGACAGAGGGAGCAATAATTTTCCAGTGAGAATTTGTGCATCTCTTTAATGCCTAAAAATACCAGAAAACCTGGGAAGTGCTTTAAATTGCCTCTGCATTGTGGTTGTCTCAGGATTCTTGTTTCTAATTACTGGTTCAAGTGCAGAAAAAATTGTTGAAACTTCGCCATTTCTCATAAAGCTAGAATAAAATGCAAGATGATCTGCTGGATTTGGTCCCTACTCCCAGGCATTGTTCTGATTTGTGACACTTTTTCACTTCAACTGGGGTCATGCAAACATGTGATGTTATCTGAAGTTCCAGTTTCTAATTAGTTGCTTCTTTTTTGTTTATTGTGTTAAGAGAGTCAAAATTTGTCTAGTTTGTTCAATATGTTATCTTGGATTTTATTTTTATTCTTTATGACCATGGTGTCCCGGCCAACTTTCGTGCACCTCAACTAATTTCACGGATATCCGCCACCTCTCACCAGCAACCTGTACCAGGTAACTCTATCCACCAAGGCTAGGACAGATGGGAATAATCACCTAGTGTTATTCCACGGGATATCTGCCACCACCCACCGCAACTGGGTACTAGGTAACTCAGTCCACCAAGGCTAGGATAGATGGGAAGAATCACCTAGTAATTTTTTTGTCTCCAATGAGTTTTGAATCTGGTGCATATGTCAACTTGGATTATGGACTATATTTGGACCCTTCAATGATTAAATAACATATTTCCTAACTTAATGATGCAATACCGTCATCCTTATTACGTTATTTATGCATTCATTGATATTTGCTTTGCCAAGTTGATGTTGTGTTCTTGTTCTAATTGTGAGAAGAGATTCCTAGTTGTCCATTGATCTTTTGGCAAGATGCATCTTGTATTCAATCATCAGCATATTAATATTTGAACAGAGTGAATTTTGTGCTTTAATAATATCTGTGCTCAGACTGAAAGATCATTTTTTTGGGTTCTCTCAATTGTGGTTAAGGTGCACCGTGCACCAATTTGCTTCCACTACTCACAAAATGGAGTGTGCTAATTTGGATCTTTTGGCAAGATGCATTTAACTTTTGAGATTTTGGTGTCAAATTCTGTAACAGACAGTATTATGCTATTAATTCCTCTTTTTCATGAATTAATTGATGTGAGATTTTTTTGGTACCTTTGATTTACATTTACTTTCAGACATTTTATTTTATAATAATGAATGCATTAGGACCAGCCTAATGGATATTATTAATAAATCAACAGGAGCGAAAGAATAAAAAATAAAATATGCCTGACATTTGAGCTAGCTTACTTTCAGGCATGTATTTCAATTTGAGGTATTTGTATCATCTTTCTGCTCAGTGAGACCAAGAATATTTGCAGAACTAATGAAGTAAATCTATTTATTTCAGCAGACGGAGTCCTTGTATGATTTTAATTGGACATCCTTGAAGGTATCGTTTTATCGTCACCATTTAATTTTTTGATCCGACTTTGTTATTTAGTGACATTGCTTAAATACTTGTACTATTACTTTACAATTTTTATTATTTCTGGGAGAGGAGGGCGAACAGGTATTTTTAAGTCACTGTATCAAGTATTGCATTTTAAGAAGATCCGCGTGCAACAACTATTTTGGAGAGTCTGCACAACATGGTTCGTCAAGTTTGGTAAGTTTTTCTCCCTTTTTTCCTTCTTTTTGCACTGATTTCTGGAGATCTATTATATTTTCATATTGGAGAGTTATTAAAGTGTACAAGTATGGCAAAGAATGACATTCCCATGTACAGAGAATGTCAAAAACCCACTATCCCTATTCTTTAGAGATATGAGGTACTTGTAAAGTTTTTGCTGTTCCTTTTTCTCTTCTTGGTCATCAATTCACATTCTGGTATGAGCAAGAATTTTAAGATTTATCATTTCTTTCATTGAGGAACAGGGTACAACTTAAAGGATTATACACACCTTACATGTGAGAAATAAAAAACAAATATAATGAAGAACATGTGAAAATCGATAAATTAATGTGCTTCTTTCTCATTTTTATCCCTGGCCCACACTAGATAGAGGGAAAAGAAAACTGTTGAAGACATCTGTAGAACGAAGGGACTTTCCCGTTCATCGTATGGACCGATCCAGACCCCGTACCTGATCCTGATGAAAGTCAGGATGAAACCTGCCTTCATTCAAATACTTTGGGCTCATCATCTCAGTGAAGAGGTGCTACAAGAACTGCAAGTCCAAGAAGGTGGCATTTATGAAATACTCCAAGAAATATGAAACTGATAAAGGTAAAAGAGATAACCAGAGTGCGTTTTTATGCTTGTGTCATTTGTGTGTTGGCTCATACTCATGTACTAAATCTGAATGTCATCCTTCATAGATTTTTTTTTTTTTTTTTAGGACCATGACTTGTATGTTTTTGCTGCATATATAAAGTGTATTTCTATAAAAATAACTTCCCTTCTATCTTCAAAATGGTCTGAAATACTAGTAATAAAAGGTGTTGTAAGATTTAATTTCTCAACAATATTTGCACGTCTTAAAGTTAAATAACCTGATACTTGCATGTTATAGATCTTTGTTCTTTCTAATTTACAAATACTGATTATTTATGCAGAGAATTTGTTGATCTTATAGGGCTTGACTCCGTGAGCAGAACAACAAGATATAACCTGCAGGTCATTGAGGTTGCGACATGAGCCCGCGCTGAATATTTTGGTTGGAGAATAGTGTTGACTACTACTGGTCTATGTCAGAGTAGATAGAAAATGTACTAGCACAATGTAGTTAATACAGTAAAAAGTGCTCAATTAGGCACAGTATTTATACATAGACTATTGGTTATTGTTGCTTTAGTATGATTCAGTGTTTGGTTTTATCAATCTTGATGCAAGATTGAAGCATGATCAATATTATTCAATGGTGTATATTTGAGCGTATCTCTTTCTCACATGTACATGAGAATGTTACTTTCCTACCCATGTTAGTACAAAGTCATTTGGCCAACATATAGTTGAATTATTTTAAAATTATTTTTTGGGACAAATTTGTAAAAAAAAAGTAAGCTGATGTTTTTTATTTGGATACACACAAGGGAGTTTCACCAAATTTCCCTTTTTGTGATTTTAGTTTGATAATTGCACCAGATGAAATAAATCATCATTGCATCTAAAAATGAAATAATAAAAGATACTTTGGACGGGACCGAAAATGCTCTCTCTGTGACAAGTCTTGGCTAACATTTATGTGGCTGAAAATAATAAAATTTTAGTAAAGTTTGTTTTATAACTTTGGGCCGGAAAAGAATAAATACACAGTTTAAACAAATAACCGTTGCAGCTAAAAAAAATTGAGGTAAAATATGTTTAATATATTAATTAAGATAAGAGAAGAAGTAAGATGAAATACACAATTTGGAACAAAAAAATTATTGCATATTATTATGTGGCAATTAACAGTTGAAAAATATGTCAGGTTTAACTTTTAAGCTCGCATTTAAAAGAGAGTATATCCACGCTTTTCGCCATGTCAACCTCTATCGGTGTAAGCTATCAAATTGCCAAGTTCAAAGAGGAATTAGATCAAACAATAGTATTATTTTGTTGTTCTTTCAAACAAAATCATAGTATTTTTTTCCGTTTCAGTTTGTCTGACTCATTTTAACTTAAATGAAATTTAAGAAAATGAACGACTTTTGAATCTTGTAGTTAAAACTGAAGATATGTCAAAGATACCAAACTATCTTTTAATAACATCCACGTCAGACTGTGCAGATAAATTCTTGAAAGAATATACGACAGAAAAATTATTTGGTGCAAAAGACAGTTTACCAGTATACTCTATTATGTTGTACACAAGGGGATTTTCACAAAGAATGTATCAAACAAATGCAAACTGCAGTATATTATGTTGTTAACCAAGGGGATTTTTCTCCATTAAGCCGGATAATTTTTGTGACCAAGTGCAGTCATTGGTAACTCATTTTTTCAGCAAAATGTATAAAAACACAACTTCAATGAAAAGAGAAACACAAACTATCTAGTTGATTTATCACAAGTTGAGGGTGCTTTGGTTAAAGATGAACTTGTCGACTCTTCAGCTTGCACAAGTTTGCGAAGTCTGTCTTGAAGGACTCTGACTCGGTCTTCTGTTTTGCGGAGCCTTCGCCATCTATAGGCAAACCAGAGCCCAAATCCCCCGTATACAACAGTATAGGAACCCCAAACATAGGGGTAGGTTTCTGCATTCTCTTTGACTTTCTGGTACTGTTCTTGTATCTTCCCTGCCCAATTAGTGTATGAGTAACTTTCTAATTGCTTGTCTACTGAAGTTGGTGGTTGAATCACTTCACTCTTCTCCTGAGTCGCCATTGTTGGTCCTGTAACTCAAAACTTGAAAAATAATCTCGATGCAGAACCAACCCCTGCGACTTGTGTTACTTGGCTGCAGCAAACACAAACAGTCCTCAGTTACTCGGAGCAATAAGATTATCAAGTACAACAAACATTGAAGGAAATCTAGTGTCATGGCTGTCACCCTATATACGAGGTACATACTACATAGTGCTCTCTCACACATCAAAGAAAAAAACTTAAAACACATTTAATGATTGTTTTTTTCCTGCAGAAGAAACATAGCAAATATGATTTATACTATGACATGTAGAGGCAAATAAAATAACCAACTATCTAGAGCAGGTCAGCAGGAGTAACCTGTTTTAACAATGTTTGATGTTTCAACATATGCTTCATTAATATCAAAAGACCTCACCAGTTAAGACAAAGTTAATCTTTTTCTTCTCTTCCTCACATTATTTGGGTGAAGGGGGAAAATAAACAGCAAAACCAAATTAAAAAATCTAAGATCTTCCTCTCCTGGAAGGGGTAGCCGTGAAAGAATTGCATCATTACAAGTAAACACTAATCTGTTCTACAAAAAGTGGTGTCGAAAGCTGAGTAGAGGGCTCAAATCCATAAATCCATGGATATTGTACGATAACAGATGTGGCCAAAACTTAAAACAGAGAAAATAAAATGAAAACAATCTGAAAGATATATCCTAGACTAATTCCTGAAATAAAAATGTTACTATCATATATATATATATACTAAATGAAAAAGTTTAATCATCCTTTGGAACAAATTAACTACAAGAGCTTGCTCCATATGCTTCCTTGGAAGTCCAACAAAATCATAAGCATTAGAGTTTCTAACTCACAATCCTAAAGTCCTCCTCAAAAAATAAAAGGGCAGCCCGGTGCACTAAGCAGTAAGCTCCCGTTATGTACTGGTCCAGGAAAGAGAGTTAGACCACAAGGGTCTATTATCCTGCATTTCTGCAAGAGGCAGCTTCCACACCTCAAAACCGTGGATTTAACTTTACCAATTACACCAAGGCTCCCTTCAATCCCTAGTCTTCCTCTTAGAACTTATTTCTAAAAAAATCAGTCCAACCAAATTAACCTAACCTGACAAGACAAATTTTAAGAGCAAAGAAAAGAGACAGAATGTGTGTGTTTTTATAAACAAGCTAATTTACATTTACTAAGGAAATTCTACTTGGAAATAGTCCATTTCCAACTTTTGCAGATAATAATAATAATAACATGGTAGAAAATCTGATAACTAAATCGCCCGCAGTATTACCGAATCTGAATAGAAGTGCAATAAAGGATCATTCTCTAATTAAGGCTTAATAATCTCGATCAAACTATCTCCCCCTCAAATTAAACTACTACTATTCTCCTGGCGACTCACTCCACCATAGAAACTGCATCAGCAAAACTATGTAATTGCAGCTATATGAAAGGAATCCATAAATCTCTGCGCAATAAAAATTGACAAAAATATGAGAAACGACCATACCGTTTTGGTGCAGATCCAGAGCGCCAGCGGCCGTAGAGGGTTTATGCCGGGTTTCCAATAGGAACTGTCACGATTGCAATTTAACCCCCACCCCATATTCCTTTTATTCCCTACAAACTTTAAAAAAAAAAAAAAAGCGTTTGAACCAGCTTATAATTTTTTACTTATTTTTGATATTTTTTGGTTTTAAAATAAAGTATTCAAAAGTATTTTTTTTATCTTACTCAAAAGAACTTGAATAAGTACATTCGACACCCTTAGGATGCACGGATAAAATCCTTCCTATGCAATACCTTGCAACCCGCACAAGAGAGGTAATCCGTACTAAGCAAACCCGATGCGACAAATCTAAACTGAAAATCTTTAGGGGTTTAAAGTATAGAGGACCCTTGGGTGTAGTCGTTTATGATATCAGCTTTAATTTACGATATTGTGGTCTACTTTAACTTGTGAGAAATGTAATATTGAGAAACCAAACTGATGAATTATTTATATAAAAAAAGTCATATCAATTTTTGCAGCAACATATATACATACAAGATTACACATCAAGTACGAAATTCTGAAGTTACCGCATGCGAATAAGAAAAACAAGAGGCCTCATAAAAGCTAAAAATATATATATTTAAACAGTTACATCAATGGAAAACGTTACGTCTGGTGATTGACAAGCATACATAATTTTTATTTATATTTGGGATTGCGATTAATCTCTCTCTTTATGCATTGCATAATTTTTGGTCCTATGTTGGATCTTAAGTTTTTCCAGAATCAAGCATATCTTTACGACATGATTTAATATCGAAACATTTGTATCTAATTTTTATACATGAGGCTTTCCACTGTGCAATTAACACCTTACCAACGATCTGCACACAAGAGATTCGCAGCCCTGTACAACTTCTATTTGAAAGGCCACCTTTTATCATCCACTTCGCAAACTATCAACACAAGGTTCTTCTTCTTCTTCAAAATGAGTACTTGATGGAGGATATAACTGGAAAAACTAGGTTCACCAATGTCGAACCATACTTTTCAAACTGAGTTGACCAGAGACATGCAGAATGTGCAATAGCGTTGTGGCAGTTTATCAAAGAAGAGGACACTAAGGTAGGTCCACTCAATAGAGGCCAGGATCAAAACATCACCAAAGCCTCTTCCCAGGTAATCAAACAGTGTCTTAATGAACTCAAACAGGTCGCTAGCGCATCGTCTACCAAATGCTAACTCCTCAGGAACGAACTCCTGTCACGCTTTGATTAACCACTGCGAAAATATAATTAAGCATTCTAGATCTCTCCAGCCTCTCCTATAAATGGATTGCTAATCACAAGAAATCATCTTCTCCTGTGTCTTGGACTTCAGACAAAAAGGTCAATGAATACTGCACAACAAATATGCTTATCCCTACCTAGACAAAGCCAAGGCAACAAGACTTCATCCATAAGGAGCAGTGCATAGTGGGCTCTTCAACCAATCTTAACTGGCTATTGAGGAAGAAAAACTGGCGGCCTGCTCTTCCATTTGCTGCAAGAATTCAGATTCCAACATCCTTATAGCCATGATCAGATGACTACGCTGGATCACAACCCTATCTTACCCCTCTCAATCCATTGTTACCCCAGGAGTGTAGCCAACGCATTGATGATTGGTACTAGTGAATTAGTCCAAGGAGTAGTACTCCACCACAGTATCATATGTTTGCATAGACAAAGGGCTCTCGGCAAAGCACCTACAATGAACATTATTTTAGGTCGAAGAATGTGGTATGCTTTACCAAAAGAAAAAGAATGTGGTATGAACAGCAATGCTTTAAAGAGAGAGAACGAGGGGCAGAAAGAGGCTAAAATTTTATACATCCAAATTTATTTATTTTAAAAAAAAAGAATGAAACCAAAAGGTGGAAAAACAAAATAAAACAACGAAATATTACTTAAAAAAGAAGAATGAAACCAAAAGGCAAAATAAAACAACAGGAACAAGAACATTAGTTGAAAATAGCTACAAAAAGAGCAACTTAGAAAATAGCGGACATCATTTCAAAAGAATATCTATTTCACTTTTCCTGTTCTGCTACTGTACAATTGCAGCTCCGGCAGTCAGTTCAAACCAGGATAGCAGTTTCTAATTCTAAATAGATCGTTGGTAAATATGGCACTGCCGGTATCTAACCT
This sequence comes from Solanum piurae, assembly GCA_029582685.1. Lineage (NCBI taxonomy): Eukaryota > Viridiplantae > Streptophyta > Magnoliopsida > Solanales > Solanaceae > Solanum > Solanum piurae. Next base: position 14,706 of record JAJOOO010008051.1, on the reverse strand, counting down.
GGACTGACTTATTTAGAGCGCTTACTTGCCCATAAAAGTTCTAGTGAAAAAAAGTGACAGATAAACCTTGATGAATTATCTCCCTTTCTGTCTAGGAGATGAATTCAATGCGACGAGCTTAATGCCAGCAGGTCAGACAACTTTCTATTAGCCAATTATATTATATCCTAAGCCTCCTGCCTGTGGTGGCAATAGTGAACTAAACAAATTAGTTCATGGATACCATCTCACTATTCAAAGGTGGAAATTCACAGACATAATCCACTGTCTTCAATGTTCATAAACATTTGCTAAGACAGTTGACAGAATTGGTTCTCACAGCTATAAATCTAGCGCACAAAGAAAAACAACAATTCAAAGTCTAATGTGGGTTTACCCCGAAAAGGGTATGGCAGTGATTAATGAGGTGGATGCAAATCCTGGAGACCAGGATTCAAATCTCAGCAAATACAGAAAACGCTGATCACTTCGCATGTGCCTAAACATTGATGAGTATGTACATGTGCGAGTTGTGGGTAGCCAGTATCCAGTGTAATAGTCGGATTGTGTTCAAGCTAGGTCCCAAATCACCATTATAAAAAAAATCTGAAATTAATCCGCCTCTGCTTGATGTAATAAAGTTATAAGTAAAGTATACTTACGTGTGTGAAAGTAAAGACTCGATGAAATAGAATGAGAGATACCTTAGTTCATGCCAAAAAACTTCTGCATGTTCATGCAAGAAGGGCCGCAATGGAGCAAGAAAATCATTTCTGGCGCACCACTGTATTGAATGTGTATTTTCAGTGATAAAAAGAGAGGTAGCAACATGGACAATAATGGATGGATCTGGATCCCCCAGTATGGCCTGCAGCTCCCTTCTTATCCAAGGTTCTATTTTCTGTAACATCTTCTCTTTGGTACTCCTATTATCCATGTGCTATAAATTAAAACACAGTAAGGATTAGAACCAAATTTAGTCATCTCAAACAGAATTATTTAAGACGGACAAGTTCTAGCCCTCTGGTTCAAATTATCAAGATAGTAGACATAACAATAGCCTTATTTAGAGAATTGGATAAATCCATTGGACTAAGCATTACCTGTATAAGGCAATTTTTAGATGAAAAAGGAACAGCCTGCAATCTCTCTTCATAAATGCTGCAACAAAGTATACATTTCCAGGTCAAACAAATATCATCTATTAGGATTTTCGATACCAAATTCAGACACATATAGATATATAAATGGAATAGCATAAAACCGCGGCGATTAAGGAGAAATTACAAATAATTAGTAGGCATTTGTACCTGGAACGCCAGAGAATGATTCTCCTAGTAATATCATCTGGATTTAAAGCTCCATTGCGATCAAAGGATCGTCGCTTTGGGAACGGCCTCGTTCTGGAGCCAAAAGTACTCAACTCTTCTCTCCTTCTCCTAATCGCTCTGTCCAACATAAAAATCACAAACTCACTGGGGATAATTCGGAGCAACTTAGGGAACTTTCAAATCAATTGTACTTCAACACTAAAAGTTAGTAGTATGATTTTGTTTATGAGCTAAAACCGATAGATAATTGAAGTACAAAAAAAAACTAACCTTCGGTTCGCCAATCGGTCTCTCAGCCTAGAGGGGACAAAACCTGAGTGTAACTTCTTAGTCTCGTTACGAGCTGATAATTGCTCTTTATGGAAGGTCCGGGACGAGAAGCTGATTCTGGAGAACCATGAATCAAAGTCGGCGTTGCAGAGAGGGCATTTTCTCTTCACATCGCTCCATCTGCGGATGCAAACGATGCAATAGGCGTGCATACATGGGATAACAACCGCCGCGCTCCGATGGTGCAGCCGGCAGAGGCATATCGGACATGATTTCCGGGCAACGGCAGTGGCAATTACGTTAAATCTAGAGTCCATAGGGGAGAGTCTCGGGACAATGAATTAAGGGTTATAGAAAAGTTTCAAAATTAAGGATTGGTGACTCAAGTCTTAATTATTGAGTAGGGGTGACAATTTTTAAATTAAGAATTAAGGGGTTGAATTTTTTATTCCTAAGTTTTTTTATTTTACACTTTAGTCCATCTAAATAATAAGAAATGGAGGGAAAAAAGGATACCAATGGCTCACTTTTTTCCTTTTTCTTTCTTTCTTATTTTTCCATTGTTGGGGACCATTGTTGCTGCTCTTCTTCTTCATTCTTCTTCTTCTTCTTCATTCTTCTTCTTCTTCTTCTCCATCTTCTCCATCATCATTCTTCTTCTTCTTCTTCTTCTCCTTCATCGCCATCTTCTTCTAGTTATTCATCATTTTTTTCTTGTTCAATTGATATTCACATTGTACTGCTGTTTTCAGATCAATTTCCATTCATATATAATTAGACATTATATTATAGGTAATTTTGGTAAGTAACTAATGATTTTCACTCTAATTTTTCATTTTGATAGTTTGAGTGTAACTTCAAAATTTTACAGTCGCGTACCCAACAGGTAAGTCATCTATTGCAATAGATAGATTACTTGTTGGATACATATTACAGTACCATGTCAAGCAGGAACTGAACCAGAAGCTTCTTCCAACAGATAAGTCATTTATTGCAATTGATGGATCATATGCTGCACCATATGATTCATCTGTTGCAACAGAGGGCTTTTCTGTTGGATTCATATTACAATATCAGATCAAGCTGAGAAAGAATTAGAAGATTGTCACAACAGATGAGCCATTTATTGCAACATATGAGTCATCTGCGGCATCAGACGACTCATCTATTGCAACAAATTAAGGTTTTTTTTGAATTTGTCTTTTTTTTTTCAAGTACATCAAATTCTAAAGTTGCTAAAATATACATAAAGAAAAGACAACTCAAGTTCATCTTTTTCTTTATAACTAAAAAGCCCTAATTTTTTTCAAAAATAAAAGTTGTACCTGCGAAGAGAGAAAATTGATGCTTAGAATTGAAAAAGTTGCCGAAAGTCAATTGGAAGCAATGGCGGAGCAAATTTGAGGAAGAGAGTTGAGATGGGAGAGTTTGAGTTAGAAGAGAGGAAGAACGATGAAGAAGAGAAGTTGAAGAAAGTGAATCCCAAAAAAGTGAAGATAATTTTAGATTGTTTTGTATTTAAAATTTGGACTGTTTTGTATTCTTAAAAAGATTAGAAGTTTTGAAAATGTTAATTCAGTCCCAATTAACTTAATCTAACAATTAAATGCCTTTGACTTCTTTTTGGTCAAAATAGTCACCAAAATTTAAATAAAGACTTGAGTGATACCTTTTGTTCAATTTTCTCGAGAGTCTCGGAGACGCAATTTCAAGTCGGGTCATCTGTTTAATCCAGCTTTTATTTGCACCGGCCCCAGCTTTTTTATTTTCCTATATAATGTTATTTATTTATTTTTTTGAAATGGTTCTTTCATCATGTATTATTCATATCGAAAATGAGTACATCGGTAATGAGAGATGGAGGGTTTGTATCCCACTCCATCGAACCAGACATAGAAACAGATGCTCTAGCAAGACAATGAGCAACCTGATTCGTTGATTTCTTAGTAGCCGACAAAGAGATAAAAGGTAACTCTTTGATAAGAGTTTTACAATAAAAAACTAAAGAATCAAAGTAAGAATAATTCACCAAGTTTTCTTCCAGAGCTTGCTTCACAAGTAGATTATCATTTTCCACAACCAACCTCGTTCTACTGAACCGTTCCTTTAGCCAACTAAGAGCCTCACACACCCCTATGATCTTGGCCAACAACGGGCTAGCCACACAGCCAAGAAATAAAGTTTTGCCCACAATAAATTGACCCAAGTGATCACGTAGCACCATGCCTATTCCCGTCAAATCGATATTGATATCGTAAGAGGCATCGGTGTTACATTTAATTGTGTCAAACAGAGGTCGCTCCCATTTAGCAATCATTTTTGTAGCAGCAGTCATCTCGGCTCCCGAATTGGCGCTCCTCCATTCCTCCAGCTCCTTCTTTGCACGATACAAAGTGGCAGCGGGCACACTTTGTTTATTATTCCAACATAAATTATTTTTGGCTTCTCATAAGCTCCACAAAATCATGACTGCTTCCTCCATTTTTATTTTTGCATTGCTCTTTCTTTGCTCTTCAAACCACACCACAAAATCTCCTAGTACATCCTGCCAACCAAACTTTGATTGAATCCAACATTGTTTTGCAAATTGACAATCTACCAAGCAATGTTTCACAGTTTCCGACGCTTGCAAACATCGAGGGCAAATTGAACTAGCTACACATTTTTTCTTGGAAAGGCTCTCACATGTAGGTAAAATATTTCTCAAAGCTCTCCAGATAAAGTTAAGCACCTTAGGGGTCAATGATATGCTCCAGATGAATTTCCAAAGTTATTGATCCTGCGAGTTGGGTGTTATGTTTTGATTATAAAGGAGTCGATACCCACTTTTCACGGAGTATAATCCTTTGTTGTCCAATTTCCACATTCAAGTATCTCTTCGAGGCCTAATATTCAACGAAATTTGTCTAGCTGCCTTCATATCAACTTCATTAAAGAGAGCACGTAACCAATCCATGTCCCATTCTTTCGCACCTTGTTTCATAAGATCTGCCACAAACAAACTCTCACTTCCTAGAAAACTAGAGCTTTCAACATAACTTGAATTCTCCTTAAGGAGCCATGGATCAGCATAAACTCTTGTTGTTTTTCCATTTCCAATACGTCGGAGACATCCTTATTTCAGAATAGTCTTCCCTGTACATAAACCTCGCCATACAAAGCTAGGATTTAGGCCTAGTTCCGCATGGAGAAAATTAGATTTATGATAGTATCGAGCTTGAAAGAGCCTACTCACAAGAGCATCAGGCCTAGTTAACATATTCCCCCCTGTTTTTGCGAGCATGGCAATATTAAAATGATGGAGCTCTCGAAAGCCCAAACCCCCATCCTCCTTGCACACACAAACTTTCTGCCAAGACATCCACCCTATTCCTCAATTTTTCCTCATTCCCGATTTCCACAAAAATCCATTCATGTCTCGCTCAAAAGGTTCACATATATTACTGGGAAGTAAGAACATATTCATCACATAAGTTGGAATTGATTGAACCACTGTTTTGAGCAATACTTCTCGCCCTGCTCGCAAGAGACTAGTACACTTCCAACTGTTTATCTTTGAAATTACTCTATCATGAATATAAGCAAAGACTGATTTTTTGCTTCTTCCTACTACTGCCGGCAAGGCAAGATAATTTCCAAGAGCATTCACCTCCTTGGCATGAAGGATATCCACAATCTTTTTTTTCACCATGTCATTTGTATTACGACTGAAGAAAATATCAGATTTTTGAAAATTTACCTGTTGACCAGAGGCTGCCTGATAAATCTCCAAACATAGTCTAATAGTTTATGCCTCCTCCTTTGCTGCTTTTAAAAAAATATAAAGCATCATCCGTGAAAAATAGGTGCGAAATAGATGGTGCTTTAGTGCAAATTTTGACACCATGAATTCGACCCTGAATAGACATTCACTTCAACAACACTGATAAACCCTCCGCAACTATCAAAAATAGATAAGGTGATATGGGATCATCTTGCCTCAAGCCTCTTCTTGGAGAAATATTTCCAAACTGCTTGCCACCATGACTAAATTTATAAGTAATTGTCGTTACTATCTGCATAACTTTATTCACCCACTCCAAACAAAATCCCATCTTTATCATCATTGCTCGCAGAAAACCCCATTCAACGCGATCATAAGCATTACTCATGTCCGTTTTAAGTGTTGCATAACCCACTTTGCCTTGTGTTTTCCTTTTTAGATAATGTATAGCTTCAAAGAAAATCATGCATTATCTGTAATGTATCTTCCTGGAATGAATGTACTTTGTGCCTCATATATGATTAGATTCATACATCGTTTCATTCTGTTCGCAAGGACTTTACAAGTGATTCTATCAACAACATTACAAAGGGCGATATACCGTAAATCTGAAACAAATTCAGGTTTTTTTTTTTTTGGGATTAACACAATATTATTATTGTTACTTCCTAGCGCATGTGAATTATTATTCAAACATTCCATAATGGCGTTAGAAACATCATCTCCTACAAAACTTCAAAAATGTTGAAAGAAGCCTGGATTTAATCCATCCGGCCCGAGAGCTTTATCTGGGTGCATGCTAAAAACAACATGTTTGATCTCTTCAACTGTAAAAGGGCGCTTCAAATCCTCATTAATTTCATCAGAAACTTTCCTATCAACAATGCCAGTAATTACACTAAATGGACCCTGTTGTGTCTTGAACAGATTATTGTAATAATTTACAATAAGATCACTCAATCTATTCTCCCAGTCAAACCAACTTCCAGACTCATCTTTCAATTGTGATATTGTATTCTTTTTTCGTCGTGAGGTTGCCATAAAATGAAAAATAACGAGTATTTCGATCACCTCTGTGCAGCCAAAATTGTTTTGCTCTCTGTTTCCAATAATTTTTTTGTTGCTTCAATAAGATTTCATAAGAATTTTTGGCACTATTATAAAGAGCAACATGAGTCGGGTCTCTACTACCTCTAAGTCTCTTCATCTGTGTTTTGTAATGCCTCATCTTAAGTTAAAATTGTTACTTTATGTTGCAACCCCAGATCTGTAAAAAGCTCCACAATGTTCAATTTGAGATGCAATATGTTGTCCCTTTCCCCGATTCCAACCTTCTTCTACTGCCTCCTTAACATCAACTTCTCGAAGCCATGAATTTTCAAAATGAAACTTCACAGGTGAATATCGAATAATGCTTATTCCTAAGGAGATAAAAAGAGCCATATGATCACTACAAGCAGTTTCCATATGATACACCGTAGCTCTGTTGAATAATACACGTCAACCAGTCGTTGTAAGGTCTCTACCCAACCTCTATGAAACCTATCCATCCGTACATCTTTCCCTTTCCCAAGTAAATTTATTTCCAACGTATCCCAAGTCATGTAATTCGCAGAAATTAACCGCTCGTCGAAAACCATCAAGTCTCCACGCCGGTTGTTGAATTCTCCCCATCTTATCTCCATAGCTCAGAATATTATTGAAATCCCCTACGATACACCACGGTAGTGGGGATTTATTCTTCAAAGACTTTAAAATCTCCCAAGAATGCCTCCTACGATTTGTCTCGGGGCAACCATAGAATCCAGTATATCGAAAGTCAGGAATCCCTGCGATATGCACCTCCACATCAATAAAATATTTTTGAGAATTGATTACTGAGCACGTGCCCTTCTCTCTTCATAAAAGGGCTAAGCCATCACTCTGTCCTTCTGGATCAACAACACTCAAGCCTTCAAATCCTAAATTATCAGTTGTTGTAATTTAGTCTTGTTAACTTTAGTCTCCTGTAAGAAAATTAAATTTTGCTTCTTTTTTTGGACCAAGTCCTTTAGTTCGGAAACTGTACATGGGTTCCCAAGCCCACGACAATTCCAGATTAAGGAGCTCATTGGGTTAGGCAGGCCTGGAGACCAGAACCCGCCATGAACAAGTTTTTTGACCCATCAAAAGGAATTAATTTGCCGGCTGCGTCATGTTTCCTTCTTTTCTCTAACGGCATCAACCCCTCATCATAAAGCTCCTTTTCCATTATATAATGTTATTTGATTGGGTAAAAACTAAAAATATTAAAATTTATATTTAAATAAATCATAAAATATATGTATGTTATAAATTATTTATTAAGAGCAAAATTATAAATTAAATTACTAGTAAAATTAAAATACATTATTTTCCAGTTTATTAAAATAATAAAAAAGTATCACATGAATCAAAAAGTCTGAGCTTTTCTTCTTCCTTTTGGATAGACGAGGTGAATAAATCTTTATATATATATATATATATATATATATATATATATATAGTTCTGATCTTATGTTCATTATTCATATTAAAACTCGATTAATTTGAATTTGTATTCTGTAAGACTTATTTGAGAGAAGTGCTCCCCATCGCAAAGGAAATTATTTGGTCAAATATTTTTTAATAAATAATTACTGATTTCAGCGATATTTTTTTATTTATTACTATCATTTATAGCAATACATAGTAATACTATAAAAAATCTGCATTATGCATTAAAAGTAAATTATGTATGCAATATAGATGTATTATAATGTTTTAAAACATATCATGCTTATTTGGTAAGTGCATTGACACAATGTATTATAAGTGTATCAAAATATGTGATTAATATATTATCCATCAATAAAACTTGTATTAGAGTATGTGTTTTATAAATTGTTATCTGTAATATGTATTAAAACTGTATTATAAATGTATTATAAGTGTCAAAGTGAAAAGAAATAATATTGCTACAAATGGTAAATATTTTCTTAATATAAGATATTTACGTAAGTTTCCCTCATATCAACCAAAAGCTATTTAGTACAATCTTTAGTTTATTTGTCACTTATTTTTAAAACAATTTTTTATTGACATATCAAAAAAAGACGATAATTTTTTTCATGTTTTACCCTTAACATTAAATACTATTCTCCAAATCTTTTTCTAAAATCTAATATTAAACATCATTTAATAGGGATAGTGTGGTAAAATACCTATGTAAGTAGTATGGAATATGGATATAGCTAAAGTCCTCGAAATTTAACTACAAAATTTCAATTTTTGTTGTACACTGATTTATTAACTATATATGACAAGAAAATCGATTTAATTGTCAAGATTAAATAATAAGTAGTATTCTTTTGTCAAATATTATTGACAGCAAAGAGGGAGGGGTGCTCAATATATTACAGCAAGTAAATTCTTAACGGGAATTACAAATAATACAGAAATGGTTACAACAACTTTTTACATTGGTATGCATTTTGCTTCTTCTTTTTTTCCTGTCCAGAGCTCACATCAGGCCTATTTGGGGTAGCGCTACCACAAAGATTTTCTTCATACTCAAGGTTCGAATCCAAAACCTTTGGTTAAAGATAAATCAGTCTCACTTCTATATTACGATCCATATTGTAAGTAGTTATGCACTTTGTCAGCAGTGCATGTGAGTAAAATTCTTACACATTTTTACTTCTTTTTTCCTTTTTCTTGCTATAAAAAGTAGTAACGCACTCTGGTATATATATTTTTTTGTTTCCTACTCAAAAGTCTCACGTTGAAGATAAAGTGATTAATAAAGACGATTATGAAGGAATATCACTATTCCATCACAATCTTTATTGATCTCGAAACGATTGCTAGAAATATTATTCTAAAAAAATAAAAATGACCACGATCATTTTGATTATTTTTACTTTAGGTAATTTATAATTAAACCCATAAAGCACCAGCTGTTTTGAGTTTAGGCTTCAAGGCCCCTTGTAAATGAAGACTCATGACTTCACTTTCTCCACCGACCATTTGGCCGCCGATGAACACCGCCGGCACCGTGGGATTGCAGCCGAGATTTGAAAGCACGGCCTCGATCTCACGGCCAGCTCTTTGCATCTCATCGAGCTCGTAAACGGCGGTGTTAACGCCGAGATCGGAGAAGAAAGACTTAATGGAGTAGCTCATGCAGCAACCAGTTTTGCTGAATATCACAACTGGCTTTTCAGTTACCATTTTGCTTACTCTCTCCATTACAAATATCAACAAAATAAATATAAAGAGAGAGAGAGGAGTTATTTTGAGGTCTGGTGATTTTTGTTGAGAGACTTTGAGTTTTAAGGAGAAGGTCCAATGAGACATGTATATATAGACTCTACATGCATGTTAATTTGCAGAAAGAATCCAAAAAATTAAACTAAAAAATAATTATATATGGTTAAAATGCTACTATTAAATTATTTTGTCTAAAAATATCCTAAGCTTCAATACTTTAGTTCAAAAATATCATTGTTGATAATTGTTTGATCTAAAAATGTATGATTATTAAATGGATAAAAAAAATATTATTTTTTTCGAATACATGTTTTTTTCCTTTTAAACACATTTTGTTCCCAACGAGAATATTAATTTTAATGAACCTGATTCTTAGTTTCTTTCTTTTAAAATCACTTTACTAAAATAAATGTAGGAAATAATATTTTTCTTCTTGATATAGTTTTATCAATTAAAATAGAATAACTTAATTTACCCCTTTAACGGATAATATAAATCACACATATATATATATATATATAAGATCATAGTAAACTCATCATTAATTTTTATTTAGATAGTGATAAAAATAATTATAATAAAATAAAAAGTTTTTTATTTTTTTCCAAATTAAAGTAGATTAAACATTTGCTAAAATAAATATTATTAGGAAAAGAATGTGTTCAAAGAAAATAAAATAATATATTTATTTGAAAAAATGCATTCTTGATCCATTAAGTAACAATAAGGATATTTTTTAATCGAACTATAAATAAATGACATTTTTATTTATTTCACGAAGTTTAAAGGTATTTTTGACTTTTTCCGTAATAATAGTAATATATTTTATTTCATACTATATATTAGATGAATTTTAGTAGCTCAATAGGTTAGCTACCCAAACTTTTATCTTATTTGTGAGAATTCAATTTTCCATCTCGTAATCTCCTCTCTCATTTCTCCTTCGTCTAGCCCATCTTTTTAAAAATTGTTTCCGCATCTTTTTTATAAATATAAAAGTCTCTTATAAAAAATATTTAAAGTCAAAATAAATATATTATAAAAGATTCTACAAAACCAATTGACTCCATCAGTTAATACTATAACTCAATGTCCCATCATGTATATGATTCTGAGCAATTAACCAAAAACCTTTATAAATCATTTAAGAGCCGTTATACTACAAGAGAATATAATTCAAGTGGGAGTAATTAAACTTTATCAAATATCTATAAAAATAAAAATCAAAAATTTAAAAATGGTTAATTAAACATATGCATGGTTTTTCATTATAATAAACTGTAACGACTTGTTCCCGTCGTTATAGAAAAGTCAACGGGGAAATATGTTGGGCCAGAAAACTTTTTCGTAGTATCTTGAGATTTCCCAACCTAGTCCAGATTTGGACGAAATTAGAGTGATTAAAGTATAGGGAAATCTGGTAGCAATTGGGTGATCTAATTATGAATTTGATCACATGAGTAGATAGATAAGTCGTTAAGGAACTCGTACGACTTTACGGAATTGAATTTGGGCGAGTAGAACTCCCGGAATTGATCTTGGCGTGAACGGGTAGTTTCTGAGTGTCGTTGGTTGAATGTGTGTTGTGAAATGGGGACTTGGAATAATTAGTTTTGTTCACTGGTTCCGTGCAAGCCGCTGAGGCCGGATTTCTGCCGCCAGGGCGGGGCCGCTGTAGCGGGGTGAGTCCCGCTGTGGCGGGGCAGACGCGACTTAAAGTCGGAAATAAAATCCAAAATTGTTTTATTCTGTAATTTTTGAATTTGAAAGCTAAGGAACGAACCCATGACTTTTCTTAACAGTTTTCCACCATTCTTGAGGCTAAACGTAAGATTTTAACTCTCCGAATCCATTTTTCGATCCGTAGAACGTGATCTAATGGGTAATTATCGATGGAGAAGAGTTTTGATATGATAATTATGGTGGAAAAATCCCTAATCTGGGTATGATGATCATGAGTATGATCTAGGGTTGATAGAATTGTTAGTAATTCGAGTAATTAGTGATTGTTTATTGATTTCTGTGTTATTATGATTGTTTGTAGACCAAGAACAAGTGGAACGAATCCGGAAAGGGAAGAACCAAGTTTCTTAGGGGTTTCAAGATTGTTTTGAGGTAGGTGATGGTTGTGATTCTATGATTGTGTAATGTATGCTTGTTCTTGCTTCATTATGATACATGTATGTATGTGAATGTTGCATTAGTGATCACATTAATTGTAAATGAGGATAGATGAATGATGAATGCCATGAATCATGACTTGATTGTATGATTATGAGAATGTACTTTGTGATTGTGATTGTGGCTGGTTGAATAGATTGGGGGTTGCGTTCCGACACACTAACTTGGATCGGTTGCCACGTTCCGGCATAATTATGGGATCGGTTGCCACATTCCGGCATAATCATTGGATCGGATACCACGTTTTGGTATGCTAACAGTTTGGGATTCGGTTCCATAAGAGGACCAATGACTTGATGTAACTGTGATATTTGCGAATTGTGAAATTGTTCGTTGTTTGTAAAAAGATGATGATATTGTATATGTTCAGTGTATGCATGTTATTGTATTGTTGTCTTGACTTATGTATGTTGCACTTAGTGGGATAGCCGCGTTATCCTACCAGTACACTGTGATTGTGTACTGATACTGCACTTGCTCTTTCTTTGTTGAGTACAGGGCATCTTCAGGCCGTTATTGACAGACCCCGCTTAGAAGATCAGTGTTCGTTCGAATTCAAGGGTGAACCAGTTCTTTCGGGCTGTCATGAGTTCTCTTTCTGTTTATGTCCACATTTCGGACTTAGACTTTCTAGTTAGTTATTAGTACATTAGTTTGGGGTTGCAACCCTTCTTGTTAGACTTATGGATCTTGTTAGATGTTTTGGTACATTGACTTTCAGATTCTAGGCGTATTTCTTCCGCATTTGTTTAGTTGTTAGACTTTTGTTTGGAGTTTATGGGAACTCCAATCTTTTCCTTAGCATTTAAACCTGCTTTCGTATACTTAAATGTCTTAGTTGTTTGGTTAGCTAATTAGTATAAATGGTTCTCCCACTGAAGGATTAATGTGAGTGTCAATCACGATGGTCTGAGTCGTGGCATAAACACATTACACGTATATTGCACAAATATTATTAGACTTTATATTCTTATCACGAGGTGCCTAATTATGAATATTATTTTAACGCCGTTACCTTTGTTGGGTTTTAGCAAGGTGTGAATGGGAAAGGAAAATGGAAAGTGGGGGAACCAATTTTGGAGGGAAAATGAAAAGTCATTGCAAAGTGCAAATGAAAAGTTATTTTTACCATATTGGTAGAAGAAAGGAAATTGTTGTCCTTATATTAGGAAACACTTCATTTATTTCTTAAAGGGCTAAGAAGAAGGTGCCCCCTCGCGCCGTCGTCGTCGCTCGCTCGGCTTAGTCTTTGGATTTGGAAAATGATGTGATTGATTGATAATTCATTTCCTTTCTCTTATAAATTAATTCCGAATGTTAGTTAAATAACAGAATTAATTTGGCGCAACGGAATTTATTTGAAATTCACGTGTAACGATAATCCTTCCGAAAAGTTATTATTTTTCCCAAAAGACATAACGTTCAGAAAAAAATGGGTCTGAACAGATTTGTATGAACAGACGCGTTCCTTGCTGTAAATGGCTATAACTAAGAGGTCTTTTTCCATTTTTCAAACATTGAATTTTTTTTCTCTCTGCATATATTTTCTTACATAAATAAAATTTTCGATCGAATGAGTCTATGTGTGCTCTTGTTGATGTTCTTGCGTTCGCTGAAGTTATTGAAGTTTGAGATACCGCTACTTCTCTAAAAGGTTAATCCATTTTATCTTGGGAGGAATTAATCTGCAACCTCGAGTACAGTGAGGGGATTAAATTTCTTAAGGAAACACAGTGATTTCTATGAACTCAGATAAAAACTTTTTGTCTATTTCATCTATTTTCTGTTTCTGTATAATTGACTAACCTGAATACAGGAGATAACAATCTTAAGAAATTTATTAGTTTCTATATTTGAGGTTTCTGGAGATTAAAACCTTTATGATTTTCTACTCTGTTTGAATTTTTAAAATTCATTCGATTAACGATTAAAAGAACATAAAAACTTTATCGTTAAGTCAGAAACAGTCTGCGTAAGGATTTATTCTTTACTGTTAGTATTTTACATACTAAAATTGTCTGCCATTTGTGACAGAAAATTGACTAATTCAAGTTAAGTAAATGTTGGAACAGTAAGTGCTGCAACAACATCGGTTGCACACAATCGTTCAACTGCTGCCCTAGCACCGGCTGAGAAACCTGCAAAGTTTTCTGGAGTCGACTTCAAGAGATGGCAGCAAAGGATGTTATTCTATCTGACTACGTTGAGTCTGCAGAGGTTCATTAATGAGAACAGTTATGTTATGTCGGATGAAACTCCGCCTGAAGAATGATTCTTGGTAACAGAAGCATGGACACATTCTGATTTTTTGTGTAAAAATTATATTCTAAGTAACCTGCAGGATGATCTATACAATGTGTACAGTAATGTCAAAATCTCAAAAGAACTCTGGGATGCTTTAAAAAAGAAGTACAAAACAGAAGATGCCGGAATGAAAAAGTTTATTGTGGCAAAGTTTCTGGACTATAAGATGATAGACAGTAAGACCGTCGTCACCCAAGTTCAAGAATTGCAGGTCCATGATCTCCTTGCTGAAGGTATAAATTTATTTAATACCTATGTTGGAAATATTAAGTTTATTATTAATACTAACATAATCTTTAATGTAGGATTGGTTGTGAATGATGTTTTTCAAGTGGCTGCTGATATACCGTGAGTTTACGGTATTTCTAATACATTTCACTTAAGAGTTGTGTGTGTCTAGGGCCTTTTAGTATTGGTTTTTATGTGTTTTAATCATATGTTGCAGGAAAGATGTTCAGGCGGTGAAGTAAAGAGACAGCTGAAAGAGATGCAGAAAAGGACATCTACGGAGTGATCTACGGACCGTAGGTCTAGTGACGCTCCGTAGATGGTGGCCGTAGATCAGCAGCCAAGGCATGGAGGCAAATCAGGGAAATCTGACCAAGTGTG
>JAJOOO010008050.1:0-38958 GCA_029582685.1 Solanum piurae | reverse complement strand
CCGAGGCTTTGGCTTTAAAAGCCGAAGTAGCAGATTTGAGGAAGGACATAGACTATCTTAAGTCTACTGACTTCACTTCACTGCTAGAGGCTGTTGAGGACAGGGATTCTCTTGAGACCTCGGGGATTTCTCCGACTACCACCAGAGATGTGCAGAGGGGTGGCACAACGGAGGAAGAATCAAATGCAGAGACCAATGAGGAGCTGGTAGCAATGAACAAATAGGAAACGCAAGAGAGTCTCTATGAAAACATATTCAGAGATTTGCCAGATCTTGAGGGATCAGTTGTGCAGCGAGTGATCCAGCCATCACTGACTGAGACGTCCACAACAGCTCCTAGTGGATCTAGCACTTCCATTCCTCCTGAGGTAAGTTCGGGTACTGAGACTCGAGACCAGACAGATACTTCGGGCACTGATGCCCTGATGCAGGCAGAGACCCTGACAGAGAGAGCGACAGAGTAGCCAGGATCACCTCTTTACCTCCCTCTCTGTCTTTCTTCAGTTTACATTTCAGATTCTATGTTATTTGCATTTGAGGACAAATGTTTTTATTTGTGGTGGGGTGAGGCCCACCTTTGTGTTCTATTGATGTTCGTGTTTTGTTTGTATTTGGGTTTTATGCTTAAATTGTGTTTATACTATTTTTTTGGGTTTTGTGCTTAAATTGCAAAATAATTTTGACCCGTCCGAAATTTTTTGCCACCTCTCGTGTGTTGAAAGTGGCTATTTTTTTGCAAAATATAAGTCTCGATTTTGATCAATATCGATGATTTGAATAGTGCTCTCAATCGAATGAACATGAATGCGCGGCTACGATGAGACCAAATGATGTTTCATAGACAATATGTGAACTCTTTGCATCTCGTTATGACTAGCCTAGTATCGAATCGAGTGTCTTATGATTATCATTGCACAACTAGCGAAAGTGTGGAGTCTTGTTTGACTATAGTGTCAATGCCTAGTGTGATGAGCTTACTTTGAACCATGCATGATAGATCCTAGAATTTACCCCGTTGGTTTGGTCAACTAAGTGATGCTATCTCTTGATATGATCTTAGACAACTTCTAAGAGTGTGAACCAATTGGACATATACCTCTTTTGTGACCTACCTTGTGAGTGTGTGAACCGCTTTTGAACACCCCTTGAGCCCTCCCTTTCTTTGGAAGAAACTTGATGAAAGCATTACCTTTCTTTATCCATTACCCATAATCCTTATGAAATTGTGGTTAGTTGAATAGAGAACTTAGGCCAAAAGCCTAAGTTGGGGGTGTGGTGATAAGATAAGGGAAAATCAAGAAGTTTAAAAAAGTCCCCCTTACCCATGGTTTTAAGAAAAATGGAACCCCTCCATATAAAAAAAGAGAGAAAGAAAAAGAAAAAGAATGAAAAAGAAAGTTGTGGAATAAAGTACAAAAGAAATGGGGTTTCCAAACAATCCATGGAAAGTGAATAAGAGGATGACTTATGAGCACAAAAGAGAGTGATTAAGGAAAATGAAAGGAAGTGTTGTGAGCACCACATTTCATGAGGATGAAAGTCACTGAGCCTAAATGACCATACCTTTGCACTCAGCCCCATTGCAAGCCTTGAAAAGACCTTTTTGATCTTGAGTGAGCTGAAACAAATATTGATTGGAAAATACAGGCAAACCTATGGGTGAAAGCATGCATTGTGTTCTTTCTTGTGAGAGTGAGCGTTGCATCTGATTCCAGAGCTTTAAATGATTAAACCTTTGTGTGTGAAATTGGAATCATTCCTTGTGTGAGGGCATTTGAACACTTTGGTTGAGCTTGAGCTTGCATTTGAAGCAAGTATTGTGAGCATGAGGTTCTTTGATATTGATGAGTCACAACTTGAATCTTTGAGTGCACATTTGATCTTTGCATAAGTAAATTGAGTCTTTTCGTGTGCATTCATGATTGAGTCTTGTGTAGCACTGTCCGAGACACCCTTTTTGAACTGCTGAACTTGAGTTTGCTTGAGGACAATCAAAGTTTAAGTTGGGGGTGTTGATGAATCCACAAATTGGACTCATTTAGGGCTATATTTTAATGGATATTGTGTCCTCAAATGCTTATTTTATCTTAATATTTGATGAAAACCCTCAAGTTTCAGGTATTTGAAATTTGAAGGAAAGCATGGACACTACGTCACAAAAAGGAACAAAAAGGCTGAAAAGAACTAAGAAATGAAGACCCGAGGATCACTGAGTCCACTTGGCGAGTCGCCGAAGGGTCTTACTTCGCCTTTTGTTCCAGTGTGCTGAGCCCTGAAGGAAAGGATCAAGTCGGCGGAAAAATGAGCAGTCGGCGCATCGCCGAGAAGTTCCGCGAAGCAGTACCATGTCGCGCAATGACCCAGAGCACGATGATGCTGAAGGCTAGTGCAAGACGGCGATAAACTACACTAACAGGGGAATCACCGAGTTGATCGGCGATTCCGACTAACTACGCCGAATGATCCGCTGCAGCACAAATCTGTGAAATCTATAAATACTATTTAGAGTTGTAGTTTTAAGTGGTGGAACAATTATTAAAATTTTCATATAGAATAGTACTTTTGATATTTTTGCTCTGAGTTTGAGAGGGTTTTGAAGACTTGAAGATCCAAAGGGTTTCATCTCCAAGATTTGGATTTGGGTCTCTTGGATTCTTTAATTTTAGCCTGTGTCAAGACTTAAATCTTCATACCCAGTTTAATGTGAGCTCAATTTGGTATAAATTTCTCTCTCTTATACATGTGTGGCTAAAAACCCAATTCTTGGGGTGTGATTTAGAGAATATGGGTTAAGATAATTGTTGGGTCTTGCTTGCTGATAATTTAATCGTAGTTTAATTGTGATTTCGTTTAGTAGCTGTGGATGAATTTAATGAATTTGTAGTTCCAAATACAAGTTTATTTATGTGTTTTCGACTTGCTTGAGAGAGAGGTCGTAAAACTAAAACTACTAAATTGATGGCCGATGGGAGTGGGTCGACATGAGGTTCAGCTCGAGAGAGTGAATCCTAGTCTCATTCCCACACACTCAGCTTGAGAGAGTGAGTGGGTTAAGGCGTAGGCTGGTCTTCATGTGGCAAGTGGGTGTCCGAGAGGAACGCATTAGAAACGGGGTAAGTTGCTCGAGAGAGAGCTTATCCCCCTTAAAGTTTAGCCTAGTCACAATTATTCTATGAATCTTCTGTTGAAAGCATGTACCCAATAATCTAGCTTAACCCGTATTCCGGTCACATCCCAAGGATCCCCTCTCATTACTTAGAAATCCTTGTTTATTTTGCTGTTCTTACTTACTAGTGACAAAACCCCATTGTTAATTGACACTCTTGTGTCCCCCTTTAATTTACAATGTTTTTAATCGTTAATGTGTTTAGCTACGACTAGTTAAAACTTAATTTTATTTTTCTATTAATTCTGAAACCACTCTCTTGGGAACGATCCCAACCCTTGGTTGGGTTACTAAACTATTGTACGCTCGTAGACATTTGCATCAGAAGTTGTGTCTTGATTACGCAAACATCATTGGCTCAAGCCGTGACAATCCAATCCAATAGGGAGGTTGTGGTCCCCGTGAACTCAAATGTGGGTATGACGGCGTCTAAAATGTGGTACTTTACATGGATAAATCTTCCAGAATTTTATGTTTCAAAGGTTGAGGAAGATCCTCAAAAGTTTATTGATGAGGTCTATAAGGTGTTGGACATAATGGGAGTGACTCAAGTGGAAAAGGCGGAATTGGCCGCTTATTAACTTAAGGGGGTTGCTCAGATTTAGTTCAACCAATGAAATGAAGCAAGACCGGTAGAAGCGGGTCCCATAGAGTGGGAAAGGTTTAAATCTACTTTTCTTGATAGATTCTTCCCTCTTGAGATGAGAGAGGATAAGGTTCTAGAATTCATCAACCTTCGCCAAGGAAACATGAGTATAAGGGAGTATGCTTTGAAGTTCACACAATTGTAAGATGTTCCCCCTCAATAGTTGTCGATTCTAGGGCAAAAATGAGTAAGTTTGTGTCGGGTGTGTCCGACATGGTGGTTAAAGTGTGTCGTACCACCATTCTTTTTCATGACATGAACATCTCTCATCTTATGTCTCATGCTCAACAGATCGAAGAATAAAAATTCAAGGAAAGGTCTAGGGAGACAAAGAGAGCTAAGACCGGTGATGGCAATTTCTCTCATGCAAGGTTCGATGTACATGGTCGTCCTAGATTATGACAAAGGTTTTCCAGCCAAGGTTCCTCCCATGCTCCTCCTAAGTTCAACAATAAAAGAGTGTCCAACCCTAAACCTCAAGGAGGAAATAGTAGTGGATCCCTATTGCCTACTTGTTCTAGGTGTGGAAGGAAGCACGAGGGTAAATGTCTAGCCGACACAGATGGTTGCTTCAGTTGTGGTAAAAGGGGTCATAAAATGAGGGAAGAGAGGGAAAGCAAGCTCCTCCTAGTAGTTCAGGTTCCAATGCTCCCAAGCAAACCCGATTCTATGCACTTCAGACTCGAGGTGAGCAAGAGGGTTCTCCCGATGTGGTTACCGGTATGTTGAATGTTTTCCTACTTTATGTTTATGCTTTTCTAGATCCCGGTGCTACATTGTATTTTGTGACGCCATATGTGGCTATAAGATTTGATGTTCTTCCGCATGTGTTGTTAGAACCTTTTTCTGTCTCTACCTCTGTTGGTGTTTCTGTTGTGTCTAAGAGGGTCTATAGAAGATGTCCCGTCTCCTTGTCCCATAGAGTTATCCTTGTTGATTTGGTAGAGCTTGATATGTTAGACTTTGATGTTATCCTTAGTATAGATTGGCTGCACTCTTGTTATGCTTCTATTGATTGTAGAATCCGTGTAGTCAGATTTCAGTTCCCGAATGAGCCTATCCTAGAGGTCAGTTCGTTTCTTATATGAAAGCTAGAAATATGATTTCTAAGGGTTGTATTTACCATCTAGGTAGGGTGAGGAATATGGATTTCGAAACCCCTACTCTTGAGTCAGTCCCCGTTGTGAATGAGTTTTTGGAAGTGTTCCCAAATGATCTACCCGATATTCCTTTTGAAAGGGAAATAGACTTCGGTATTGACCTTCTCCCAGATATGCAACCTATTTCTATTCCTCCTTATAGAAGGGCTTTGGCTGAACTTAAGGAGTTGAAAGAGCAATTAAAAGATTTGTTGGAATAGGGTTTCATCCGATCTAGTATCTCTCCATGGGGTGCTCCTGTTTTGTTTGTTAGAAAGAAAGGCAGTTCTCTTTGTATGTGTATTCACTATTTACAATTGAACAAAGTGACCATTAAGAATAAGTATCCTCTCCCAAGGATAGATGATTTGTTTGACCAACTTCAAGGGGCAAGTTACTTATCTAAGATTGATCTCCGATTGGGTTATCACAAATTGTGGGTGAATGAAGATGATATTCTAAAAATGACTTTTAGAACCCGATATGGTCATTTTGAGTTTTTGGTTATGTCATTTGGTTTGACTAATGCTCCGGCGGCATTTATAGATTTGATGAATAGGGTGTTTAGACAATACCTTGACATGTTCGTAATTGTGTTCATTGATGATTGTTGGAATTCTTACCTCCTTAATTCTATAAAGGAACACGTAATTACTACTTGTCCTTACTATTTGAAGCTAACAGTAAAAGGAATAACTCGTTCAAAACTTCATTTTATTTATACGACCTTCAAATAACACAGCGATTACACAACTAAGTAACCTAAGGAATTATAAACTCTAATTCCTAGCTACCCAAGACAAAAACCCCCAGGTTTAAGTCTTCTATCATTTTTCAAGTTCTTCAAACTTGTTAAACGAAACCTACTCATAAATACTTGATTGTATTAAAAAACTCTTAACTACAATCGTACAATATTTCTCTCAACTCACAGCATCTCCAAGTAAATATCAAAACTCTCACCAAACTCTTGATCGTGTTTTGATTTTTCTCTCAATGTAAGTGCGCAGGTTTCTTCAAAGAAACTATTGCCCTATTTATAGATCATGCTTCCTTAAAGTCTTGTTCAACTCAAACTTGTCTTCACCGCCTTAAAAGCCTTGTTCAACTCAACTTCGACTTGGACTCCTATTTGCAGTTGACTTTCTTTCACATAAAAACTTACACGTAGTAGTTTTCCTACTTTATGTAGTTTTCCTTAATTAATTAAGAAACCTTCCTTAGTTGTGAAATTCTTCTTCTATATGTTTTAGATAAAACACTTTGTATCACATATGCACGACATGTTCTATGGACTTTGACATTCTTCAAAACTCAGAAGCTCCTAACAAATTCCCCCTTTTGACTATGGCAAATTTTTCAAGCTTGGTATTGAAATATGATTGCATTGAACATGTAGCACATATGCACACTTCTTTTCCTCCTTTTGACATTAGGCAAAAAAATCTGGAAATAAAGATATATCCATGCCACAAGCAATAATATCACAACAAGCTAAACCAAAAAACACACCAAACTGAGTCATTAGTTACATCACAGATTAGAAACAAAAACCATTATCAACAAAAACAGAAATGCCTACTAAAGACTTGAAAAATTGAGGACCCAAAACACAAAACATCGCACAAGCAAGCTGGTATTTAGACAGAAGGTGGAAAATCAAAAGACGAGGAAGGGGAGCCTTTGATTAGTAGTTCAAAGATGTGCTTCAGACGATCGGAATTGGATGATCTCTCAGCATTCAGTGTAGCCTGAGTCTGAGAAAGCTCCTCTTTAAGCCTTGAATTTTGTTCTGCCAATATAGCATGCTCCAATCCATAATCAATGTGCATCTGTTCTATTGCAACAGAGTGAGAAACCTGTAATGCAGTAATTTCCTCATTGTTAGCAGTCAACGAGTCTCTCAAACATTGCATTGGTGCATTTGCCCCTCTTGAGGTCGTAGGTATAACAGTATGACCGACTACCCCCAACACATCCTTGATAGTCTGTTCTTGCCATTCCTCGATAGGGACCTGAAAATACTCAAAGATATCTCCTAGCCAAAATCCATACCCAAGCCCATGCTCCGTGCTATCATGCACACATATCCCATTAATGTGACTAAGAATCAATTTAGGTAGATTAATTTGAACATGTGAAATTAGTAACTCCATGAGTGTGAGGTCCAAATAGTTTGCCTCCGTGCACTTTTGCTTCCTAGGGAGAATAATTTTGTGTACCACATTAAAGAGTAGCTTATGTAGAGGAAGCATGGCTCCTTTGTCCACCCTAGTGTAGTTCTATAAAGTAGGGTCATTCGCAAACCGATGAGATATCTCCAGGGCTGATGATAGACCCTCTAAGGGAGGCCAACTACGTTTGACATAATGACACCATCCCAAGTTAGGTACACCCAGTATTTTTTCCCAAAACTTCAGCTGTTAATGTGAACGATACACCACCAACACTACTCGAAATAGAAGATACAGACCCACCAATAATTATATAAAATTCCCTTGTTACTTTCCTAGTCATCTTACGACGTCGATTACCCTGAAGAAACAACGCCGTCCAGCCCTGTGCATTCAACATAGTAGGCAATTCACCCATTCATTTCCCCCAAAACCAGTAATCACCCTACCACGAATCACACTTTCTTTCTTAAACGACTCTATCCAATCCTGATGTTTTTTCCTTTCAATTTCAAGATCACTATCACCATTCTCTATGTGACTAGAGTCCTTTGTTTTAGATGCATTTATTTTTCTTTTTCTACTCTTCTTGGATTCAACTATGTTAGCATAAATATCTATAGATTTAGAGGGAAGAACAACCTTAATTTTCACCGGGCGAGTTTTTAGAGTAGCCTTAGCACGAATCACTGCATCCCGAGTCCGTTGCACAGAACGAGTCACTCAACCCTGAATCGACTCTGATGTATTCAAAATAGGACTTTCTTGGGCCTCAGGAAGAATCATATCAAGTGGTTGGATGGACTGTGTACTCAGTCGTGAACGAAGTCTCTTAGGAATCAGTTGAACTATTGGAATATCATCGTCATCGTCATAAGAGAGATGAACTTGTTCCTTCGATGATATGGGTTCCCCTCACTATGTGCAGCCATTTCTTCTCCTAAATCACAAATACTCTGGTTTCTCCTTTCCCCTGAATCAGTGCTTCTTCCATAAGAGGATATGCGAGATGGGTTATTCTGCAAGGGTCAATGAACATGACAACGGGTAATTCAAAGAGTTTTTATGGATTTTCGAAGAGGATGATGGCAAGGTTGAGATTTGAGGGAGACACCATGAGTTTGAAAATAGGGTTTGATGATTTTAGGAACGAGACTAATGAAGGAGAGTAGTTTTTTTGTGGAGAGTGAGAAAGAAAGGGTTTTTGATTTTTTTAGAATGGTTACAGGGAAGTGGAAGGGTTTTTGGAGAAGAGGAACATGTTGATTTGATGGAGAAGTCAGATTGATTTGATTTTGGTGGTTTAAAAAGGTATCCTTCTGACAGGTATTTAATGCGGGAACGGGTACCAGCGCACAAGTCTTAATATTTTGGTCTCACTTAAATAAGTATAGTAGACATACCTTTCAGTGTAGGATGATGATTGTTGAAGTCCAAATCCTTGAGTTCCTAATTTCTTGAGAATGATGAATTCGTTAGTTACAGTTCGTTATGAGTATTAAAAACTTTTTAGCATATTAGTACATAATCAAGTGCCATAGTTTACTCTCGTGAGCAGAGATACTCAGGTGATCTTCATCATTCCTAATTCCAACCTGTTTCTTTCAAAGTGTTTCCTTGCTAATGCCTTTGTGTAAATGTCTGCAATTTGTTGTTCAGTGGAACATAAGTTCATGGAAATTTGCCCATTTTCTACATTGTCTCTTAAAAAATGATGACGAATATCTATGTGTTTAGTTCTCTTATGTTGGACAGGATTCTTTGCAATGTTAATTGCGCTTGTGTTATCACAAAAAATCGGGACACACTCAATACCAAGACCAAAATCACTAAGTTGTTGTTTGATCCATAGTAGTTGAGCACAACACGAGGCTGCTGCTACATATTTAGCTTCCGCGGGGGATAGTGCGACTGAGTTCTATTTCTTTGATCCGCATGAAATTAAACATGAACCTAGAAAGTGATCCATACCTGTGGTACTTTTTCTATCTGCTAGATAACCAGCATAATCCGCATCATCATATCCTATTAGTCCGAAATTGCTCCCTTTTGGATACCATAGTCCTAAATCAGTGGTTCCTTTTAAGTATCTGAGAATCCTTTTAACAACTTGGAGGTGATATTCCTTAGGGTTGGTTTGAAATCGAGCACACAAGCCAACACTGAGCACCATATCAGGCCTGCTGGCAGTAAGATACAAAAGTGAACCAATCATACCTCTATATAATTTTTGCTCTACAACAGAACCTGTTCCTTCGAGGTCTAACTTAGTGGCTGTGGCTATTGGAGTGTCTATTTGTTTGGCGTCTTCCATTTTGAATCTTTTGAGAAATTTTTTGACATATTTTTGCTGATGAATTAATGTACCTATAGATGTTTGCTTTATCTGAAGCCCCAAAAAGTAATTTAACTCTCCAATCATGCTCATCTCAAACTCATTGCTCATAAGGTTGGCAAATTTGTTTGTGAGTGCCTTGTTTGTTTCTCCAAAGATGATGTCGTCAACGTATACTTGTACAATCAGTAGATCCTTTCCTTTGTTTCTGAGAAAAAGTGTGTTGTCAATTTTACCTCTTGAATATCCATGACTTAGGAGGAATTTTTACAATCTATCATACCATGCCCTTGGGGTTTGTTCCAACCCGTAAAGAGCTTTTTCAAGTTTGTATACATGGTCAGGATAGTCAATTTTCTCAAAGCCAGAGGGTTGTTTAACAAACATTTCTTCTTTCAGTAATCCATTGATGAATGCACTTTTTACATCCATTTTATATAAGGTGAATTCCATGTGTGCTGCGAATGCTATGAGTAATCTGATTGCTTCCAACCTTGCTACTGGTGCGAAAGTTTCATCATAATCTATCCCTTCTTCTTGATTGTACTCTTGAACTACCAATCTGGCTTTGGTTATGGTTATTGTACCATGTTCATCTAACTTGTTCCTGAACACCCACTTTGTACCAATTATAGTTTTGTTTGATGGTTTAGGTACAAGGTTCCAAACTTTAATTTTTTCGAATTGGTTCAGTTCCTCTTCCATAGCTATTATCCAGTCTGAATCTTGAAGGGCTTCACTGATCTTCTTTGGTTCTATCATAGACAAGAATGCATTGAAGGCACAAAGATTTTTTATCCCTGATCTGGTGGTTATTCCAGAAGTGAGATAAGTGATTATGTTGTCCAACTGATGTGACCCTTGATATTAGTAATCTTTTAGGACCAAATTTGGTGTCTCTGTATCTTGACCATTTTTTAGGTCTGTTTGTTCTTCTTCAGGCGCCCTTTCTAAGTTCCCTTCTTGGTCATTATGAGTATGTATGCTGATTTCATTATTTTCATGGGGAATACCTGGTCCTTTTTCCTGTTCCTTTGCATTATCTGTAAGTTTCTCTAAAATCTCATCATCTTCATCGTTTCCTTTATCACATAGTTGAGATATACATAGCAAGTTGTGATTCAAACCTTCTACATGATATACTTTGTCTATTGAGTATTCCTCTGATCTGCCTATCTTTCCGATGCCTTTAATCTGACCCTTTTTTCCTCCACCAAAATCTACCATTCCACATTTTCCTTCTTTAAGTGAGAGAAATTGTGATGTATCTCCAGTCATGTGTCTTGAACAAGCACTATCCATGTACCAATGTTCCTTGCTTTCTCTCACTTTTTCCTCAAAAAATTTCAAAGGTTAGTTTTAGGCACCCAGATTAACTTGGGTCCTTTACTAGAATCAAAAGGATGAATAAGATCTCTATGTATCCATTTAGGTAAATTAGATTTCTATTGAGTATACCTGTTCCTTTGAGGTGTCTGATATGTGCCTTTTGTATTATTGTTAATGGTGACTCTATATTTTGGGCAATTAATCTTAGAGTGACCTGAGTTACCACAGATGATGCATAACAATGGATTATCGATTTTGGGCTGATAAAAGCCTATTCCAATTTTTTGATCTAGGTGATGTTTTCCCAGATGTGATACAATCATAGATGACTTAGTCCATTTATTTGCTTGTCCAAGCTCATATTTAGTCCTAGATAGTTCAAGTCTCATTGTTGTTGATTTTTCTCTTTCAGAGCATAAATCGTTTTTAGCTTTTTAACTTCAAGTTCATCTTTTGACTTATCACATATTTTGTTTTTACATGTTTCTTTAAGTTTTAGGATTTCAGTTTTATTGGACACATTCCAAGACTCTAGTTGCTGAGCTTTCAGTGATAAAAGCTTATTTTTCTCTTTTAGGTCAGCATTGAGTTTTTCAAGATCTATATATTCAAAGTTTAAACTTGTTAGGGAAGAAAGTAACTGATTCTTGGTTTTAACTAGTTCCTGAATTGTGTCTATAGAAGTGAGAAAGAGAAAAGATAGTTTTTTCTTAGGGAATCTTATTAGCTTATCTTTGAGATAAAAAAGGTTTACCTCTTTTTTTTTCTGAGTCTGAGTCAGGTTCAGGTTCCGATTCTTCCATGGCCATCAAGGCAATGTCATCATTATCTTTTTCATACATCTCTGAACCTGTTCCCCAGACTGCATACATAGCTTGCTTTTTTTTTTCTTTTGTTCAAAAATTCTCTTTTTCAGCCCTTTCCTTTTTCCATTCTACTTCCCACATTGGACAATCCTGAATTTGATGATCAGTTTTTCCACACTTGAAGCATCCTCCGTTTTGGGATTTCTCTGTACTCTTTTCTTTGATGGCTGGTGCCTTTTTTCTAGAATTTATGCCCCTTTAGAAGAATTTTTTGATGTTTCTGATGATCAGTGCTAAGTCTTCATCATCTATATCAGATTCATCGCTTTCCGTAGCTTTGAGTCCAATATTTTTTTCTGTGCTTCCCTCACTTCTTTTATCAACATTCATCTCATATGTTTTGAGATTACCTACCAGTTCATCCAAAGTCATGTTGGTTAAATCTTTGGCTTCTCTGATTGTAGTGTCTTTTATTTCTCATGATCTAGGCAAGGTCCTAAGCACTTTGTCTACCTGTTCCTCAGTGGTGTATACTTTTACCAAAGAGATTAACTCGTTTACTACAATAGTAAATCTGGTGATCATGTCTTGAAGTGATTCTTCGAATTTACTCCTGAAGGCTTCGTATTCAGAGCATAGGCTAGCAATTCTGAATTTTCAAACTCTAGTTATACCTTCATGAGCATTCTGTAGAGTATCCCATATTTGTTTGGCGGAGGTGCAACTTGAGATGCGATTAAACTCATCAGGTCCTAGTCCACATACAAGAATGCATTTAACTTTTGCATTTTTCCCAGCATCTTGTAGTCAGCTTCTCCGTAATTTTCTTTAGGTTTTGGAACATTTTTTCCTTCACTATCCTTAATAGTAGGGATTAAAGGCCCATCAATGATTCTAACCCATAGTTCATAGTCTTCAGCTTGGATGAAATCCTCCATCCTTGTCTTCTACCATGAGTAGTATTGACCATTGAATAATGGTGGTCTGTTGATGTGCTACCTTTGACCATATCCGAGAGGAGGTGCAAAACTCATAATGATCTTTATTTTTTGTTATTAGACTCTTGATAAAGATAACATGCTCTGATACCACTTGTTGGAATTCTTACCTCCTTAATTCTATAAAGGAACACGTAATTACTGCTTGTTCCTTACTATTTGAAGTTAACAGTAAAAGGAATAACTCATTCAAAAATTCATTTTATTTATACCACCATCAAATAACACAGCGATTACACAACTAAGTAACCTAAGGAATTATAAACTCTAATTCCTAGCTACCCAAGACAAAAAACCCCTAGTTTAAGTCTTTTATCGTTTTCAAGTTCTTCAAACTTGTTAAATGAAATCTACTCACAAACACTTGATTGTATTCAAAAAATCTTAACTATAATCGTACAATATTTCTCTCAATTCGCAGCACTCCCCAAGTAAATATCAAAACTCTCACCAAACTATTGATCGTGTTTTGATTTTTCTATCAATGTAAGTGTGCAAGTTTCTTCAAAGAAACTATTTCCCTATTTATAGATCATGCTTCCTCAAAGTCTTGTTCAACTTGAACTTGTCTTCACCGCCTTAAAAGCCTTGTTCAACTCAACCTTGAATTGGACTCCTATTTGCACTTGACTTTCTTTCACAGAAAAACTTACTCGTAGTAGTTTTCCTACTTTATGTAGTTTTCCTTAATTAATTAAGAAACCTTCCTTTATCGTGAACTCCTTCTTCTATACATTTTAGATAAAACACTTTGTATCACGTATGCACAACCTGCTCTATGCACTTTGACATTCTTCAAAACTTAGAAGCTCCTAACAATGATATATTGATTTATTCAAGAATTCAGAATGATAACATCAATCATTTGAGGATTGTGTTGCAAATCCTTAAGGAACAACTACTCTTTGCAAAGTTTAGCAAATGTGAGTTTTGGCTAAGGTGCGTGGTTTTTCTAGGTCACATTGTTTCAAGTAAGGGTATTGAGGTAGATCCTATTAAGATAGATGCGGTCAAGAGTTGGCCTAGACCTCTATCACATATGGATATTAGAAGCTTCTTGGGTTTGGCTGGTTATTATAGAAGGTTTGTTGATGGGTTTTCTATGATTGCCTCTCCATTGACAACATTGACTCAAAAGAAGGCCAAGTTCATATAGTCAGAAGCTTATGAAAAGAGTTTTCAGGAGTTGAAAGATAGACTTACTTCCACTCCGGTGTTGACTTTATTGAAAGGTACATATGGTTTTGTAGTGTACTGTGATGCCTCTAGAATTGGGTTGGAATGCGTGCTTATGCAGAATGGTAAAGTTATTGCCAATGTTTCAAGGCAACTTAAGATCCATGAGAAGAATTATCCTACCCATGACCTTGAATTAACGACGATCATTTTTTTCTTAAATATTTGGAGGCATTATTTGTATGGTGTTCATGTTGATGTTTTCACCGACCATAAGAGTATGCAATAAATGTTCAATCAAAAGAATTTGAATCTTCACCAAAGAAGGTGTCTTAAGTTAATGAAAGATTATGATATGAGTGTTCTCCATCACCCCGGAAAGGCGAATGTTGTAGTGGATGATCTTAGTCGATTATCTATGGGTAGTTTTGCTCATATTGATGATGATAGAAAAGAGTTGGTTCGAGATATTCATAAATTGGCCCGATTGGGTGTTCAGTTAGTAGACTCTACCAAGGGTGGTGTTGTGGTTCATAATGGGTCAGAATCATCTTTTGTGATAGATATGAAAGCTAATCAATGTCTTGATCCGACCTTAGTAGAATTGAAAGAAGCAATGCTTAAAAAGTCCGTAGGGGGAGATAGTGTGCTTAGATATCAATGTCGTTTATGCATTCTGAATGTAGATGAATTAAGGGAACATATATTGACAAAAGCTCTTAGTTCTTGATATTCCATTCACCTGAGAGCCACCAAGATATACCATAATTTGCGGGAGATCTATTGGTGGAATGGGATGAAGAAGGATATTGCGGGATTGTGGCGAAGTGTCCTAATTGCCAACAGGTGAAAGTTGAGCATCAGAAACAGGGAGGTTTGTCCCAAGACATTAGCGTTCCTACTTGAAAGTGGGAAGACTTGAATATGGACTTCATAGTAGGGTTGTCATGCACTCAGCGACAACATGATTCGATTTGGGTTATAGTAGACTGAATGATGAAATCGACTCATTTCATTCCCGTCAAGGTTTCTTATTCGGCGAAAGATTATGTAAAGGTGTATTTGAGGGAAATGGTAAGGTTGCATGGATTGCCCTTGTCCATTATCTCCGATCGAGGTACTTAGTTTACTTCTCAGTTTTGGAAATCTTTCCAAAAGGGTATTGGTACTAAAGTTAAGCTTAGCATGACTTTTCATCGACAAACTGATGGGCAAGCAGAGCGTACTATCCAAACTTTGGATGATATGTTGAGAGCACGTGTCATCGATTTCAAGGAAAATTAGGATGATCACTTACCATTGATTGAGTTTTCTTATAATATTAACTATCACTCAAGTATTGTCATGGATTCATTTGAGGTTCTTTATGGTAGGAGGTGTAGATCTCCTATAGGTTGGTTTGAGGTGGGTGAAGTTGCCTTCATAGGACCCGAGTTAGTTCATGAGGCTATTGAGAAAGTTTGACTCATTAGAGAAAGGTTGAGAACAGCTCAAAGTCGACAAAAGTCATATGCCGATGTTAGAAGAATAGATCTTGAATTTGATGTTCATGATTGACTTTACTTGAAAATCTTGCCCATGAAGGGTTTAATGAGGTTTGATAAGAAAGAAAAGATTAGTCCCCATTTTGTAGGCCCATATAAGATCTTGAGACGTGTTGGTAAGGTTGCTTATGAGCTTGATTTTCCTAATGAGTTGGCATCGGTGCATCCGCTTTTCCATGTCTCTATGTTAAAGAACTCACCTTATCAACCTTGGTTTGGCATCCTTCTTTTCCATTAGGTAACGGAGTGCAACATGATGTCACGACCCAGGGGTACCCCCTAGATGTAACATGGCGTACTTGACCCCGAAGGGGTCGCATACAATCCCTTAGCAAAATCATAACATAAGATCACATAAAGTTTGGAAATTTTTTAAACTTCTTTAAGCCATACATTCGAAAACATTTTCATAAGTAAGAGGAAGTCTTTACTACAACTTTGTCTCAAACCATATATTTAAAACTTTTGAATAAAAGACATGGGATGCAGCCCACATAAATGTAAAACATAAAGAAATGACATAAAGGAACCATGAGGGGTTTGTCCTCGAAGCTATGAGGACTCACCAGTTCTTCAACTCTTTTTGCACCTTAGAAACCTAGCCTCCAAAGAAACTCAATCTCCAACACCCTACATTTGATTAGAATGTAGGCAATATGCGTTAGTACAAAATGTAGCAAGTATGAAAGCTAGCACAACATCATAAGAGCATCTAAAAATGGTTAGTCAACATAAGACATAATCATAAGAGATAATCACATAATCATAGCATAATCTCCAACATAAACATCATATAACCATAAGTCAACATAAGACTTACTAAATGAGCATTGGAGATACATCATGTTCATAGAATAGCCTCTACTTAGACTTTCATATTTACATACTTCAACCTTTGTCCTTCATATTACAAGAAAACTACTTCACAAGCCACCTCCAAGCATACTTGTGCAAGGCAAGGATAACATCCCATAATACCATCCAAGCTAAGTACCACTTTTTAGTCATTCTTGGGCATAGTTCACCTTCATAGTCAAGACCTAGGTTTTAATGTCATAAGCGCACTTATACTCCTAAGTTACCTCAAGGCACACTTGTGCAATGCATGATGGGCATCCTATAATACTACTCACACTAAGCATATCTTGAAGTCAGTCTATTCATGCTTACTATTCATAGATGTCATTCTTGACCTACTACATAAAGACAAGGAACTACTATCTCAAGTCAATCATATCATGGAAGGCAACTATAGCAACAATCCAAGCTAAGCATACATCACATAAGAGGACACCTCATAAGTAGCTTCAAGTCATACTTGTGCCATGTATGAATGACATCCCATACTACCACCCACACTAAGTACTTCTTTAGGATAGCTTACTCAATGCTTACTATTTATCATTCTAGACTATCAAGAATAGCACACTACTAGGCTCGACCTAATTACCATGGAAAACACACTATTGTGCAATCCAATCTATACAAGGTAGAATACAAGTATTCCAACCTAGCTACCATGCAAACATTCAATATGATGCAAGCTACCCTTAGGGGAGTATGAATCCTCAACCCTAAGCTATCCTTAGGAGAGTATGAATCCTCTATCCTAAGCTACCATGAAATGGTCTTGGCCTAACCAAGTCAAGCTACCATGAAGGCATTCTTGCAATGCTAGTTCAAGCTACCCTTAGAAGAGCATAAGTCCTCAATCCTAATCTACCATGCCTATCCTAATTCAAGATACCATGAAAAGAATCCTTGCAATGCTATTTCAAGCTACCCTTAGGAGAGACTAATTCCTCAATCCCAAGCTACCATGAGAACTACCACTCATGCTATCATACAAGTTATACATGAAGGGATCATATGTCACAACTTCAAGCTATCATAGTTCATACATACTTTGATTCATTTTAGGTGATTAACCTTTCAATTAGAACTATTCTATGTGAGAAGACCTTTCACATTCTATATACATGCATTCATATAGTTCTAGGTAGGTCATGTGGGTACAAGCCTTCCACCACAACTCTATCTACTTTTTATATCAGTTCTATGCTAGCTATCTCATCATATTAGACTTACTCTATAAGACCTGGTGATCAACATTATGAATTCAAGCCCTACTTTCAAGTTTTACTCCACAATCATCATACTAGACTAGATTATAAGTCATATTAGCCACAAGCCTTAATCATAGGCAATTCTAGGCATAGTTCATCATAAAGTCCCAAATTCAATCATTATAATTCATGATCTACCATACATGCATAAGCCTAGTTAAATTCATGA
Organism: Solanum piurae; assembly: GCA_029582685.1. Classification (NCBI taxonomy): domain Eukaryota; kingdom Viridiplantae; phylum Streptophyta; class Magnoliopsida; order Solanales; family Solanaceae; genus Solanum; species Solanum piurae. The sequence continues at coordinate 21,350 of JAJOOO010008050.1, read as the reverse complement.
TTTCATATTCCCATTCTTGAATAAGTTCTATACATGGTGACAATTCTAGGAGATTTATCAAGAATCATCAATTTCTAATCAAAAGACATAAACCCACATACTTTGGTTAATCATGGAATTCACATAAATTATTCATAATATCATGAATAAAAACTAAATTAATCATATATAAGTATTATCCAACCAATTGGAATCTTACCCATCTAAAACCCACACATTAGAAGTAACCATAGCTTAGATTGGGGTTCTTCTTCACAAATTAGGGGAAATCCCAGGGGACTCTATGGGTGGAAGAACCCATATACGAAGAGATAAAAATACCTTAATAAATGCACTAGCACAAGGCTTCAACAATGGAACCTTTGATTTTGACCTTAACTTCAAGCTCTAGCTTATTCTTCTTCTTCAATGGAGGTCTTTCTAGAGAGAGAAATATTTGAGAGAGGAGTGATTTAGGGTTTTGATTTGGGTCTAGTGTAAAGTGACTTAAAGTTGGGGGATAATGACTTAAAATTATATATATAGGTGTATAAAATACATACAAAATGACCCCCACTTAAAACTAGTAGAGTAGGAATTTACCAAAACCCCTAGACTAGGTAGCCCCTTGCCAGGGGTCACGCCCACTTAAACGGTCCGTCAAGGGCACCACGGCTCGTGGTGGTGCCCATGGTCCCTTGACCAGTGACCCTCCCTAGCTTGGCAACTCTCATTGAGCCTAAGGGAAGTCCATGAGACCTCCCACGATATGTGGTCAAGCCAACGGGTCGTGGTCCCTTAGGCAATAACTAGGCCTAGGACCTTGGCTCCCATGACATTAAGGGATCTTCACGGACCCCTTGACGGACCGTGGTCAAGACTACTGGTTGTGAAAGTGGTCGTGAACAAGGGTCCCTACTTGGCTCTAGAAGGTTTTGGCTCCACAAGGTTTTGGCTCCCTTCAACCTAAGACATCTTCACGAGCCTTCCCACGATCCGTGGTCAAGACCATGAGTCATGAAGTGGTTCGTGGAGTTAAGACACATTGAGGCAGCCCTTAGGGAGCTACTGTCTTGGTATCACGAACCACATCACGAGCCGTGGTCCACTTCACGAGCCTTGGTAGTGGTCGTGAACTTGAGGCAGTGTGCTTCCAATCTTGGGTAGCATTGCCTTGGCTTGGGCCTTTCCCCCTTGGCCTTGGCTCTTGCCCTTGATACCCTCAACCACACCTTAGGTAGTTTTCTAAACTACGGAGTCTAACACGTACCTTGATGATCAACTACTAAACCCCTCATTCCAAGCATGTAAAGTGTCATCTTCCCAACATCATACTCTAGAACCCTAGCTTTTGGCTCTAGTTTAGTCTACTAATTTTTGGGGTGTTGCACATGATCAGTGTGAACAATTACTTTAGTGCCTAACAAGTATGCCCGGAATTTCTCAAATGCATAGACTACCGCAAGCAACTCTTATTCAGTAACAATATAGTTACGTTGAGCACTGTTTAGAGTCTTGCTCGCATAATAAATCGGGTGAAATAGTTTGTTGCATTTTTTCCCCAGCACAACACCCAATGCAGTTCCACTTGTATCACACATTACTTCGAAAGATTCTAACCAATCAGGACTAATAATGACTGGGGTGGATACTAATTTCTCCTTCAAGCACCGAAAAGCCACCATACAAGCATTATCAAATTGGAATTTTGCCTCTTTCTCTAAGAGTTTGCATAGAGGATGTGCAATCTTTGAGAAGTCTTTGATGAACCACTACGAACCCCCTTCACTGAAATTGGAGGTGGTAATTTCTCAATCACTTCAATCTTCGCTTTATCGACCTCCAGCACCTTTTGCGACACCTTGTGACCAAGTACTATCCCTTCTTTAACCATGAAATGACATTTTTACCAGTTGAGTACCAAGTTTGTCTCCACACATCTTTGGAGAACTTGTCCTAAGTGTTCTAAACACGCGTCAAAAGTATCACCCACAACCGAGAAGTCATCCATAAATACCTCCATTGAATCCTCCGCCATGTCGGCAAAATTAGATAGCATGCAACGTTGGAAGGTTGTCGAGGAATTGCATAATCCAAATGGCATCCTTTTAAAGGAAAAAGTCCCATAGGGACATGTGAAGGTGGTTTTATCTTGGTCTTCCGGAGCAATGGAGATTTGGTTGTAATCGGAATACCCATCCAAAAAGCAATACCAACCTCTTTCTGAGAGTCGATCAAGCATTTGTTCCATGAAGGGCATCGAAAAATGATCTTTTTCAGTCCATGAGTTTAACTTTCGGTAATCCATGCATACCCTCCATCCGGTCACCAGTCTCATAGATACAAGTTCCCCCTCTTCATTCGGGACCACTGTGATACCTCCCTTTTTTGGCACACATTGCACCGGGCTTACTCATTTGCTATCCGCAATTGGGTAAATCACACCTGCGTCTAACCACTTTATTATCTATTTTTTCACTACTTCTTGCATTGGTGGGTTCAATCTCTGTTGATGTTCGACATTCGCTTTACACTCACTATCAAGCTGAATTTTGTGAGTATAGATACCGGGAGGAATGACCACTATGTCAGCTATTATCCAACCTATAGCTTTAATATGCCTTAGTAACACCTCAAGAAGAAATTTCACCTACCATTCAAGTAAGTCAGCCGCAATGATCACCGGTAGGGTGTTATTTGCCCCATGAAAGCATATCAGAGATGGGGGAAGTTCTTTTAATTCCAGATTTGGTGGGTCTTCTGTTGATGGTTTTGCGGGAGGACTCTCTCTATTTTTCAAATCAATGTCCAATTTCAATGGAGTCTTTGAATACCCTCCCAAGCCTGAAAGAGTGGCTACTACCTATTTATAGCCTTGAATTTTGAATTCATTATAGTTAGCAAGCACGGCTTCAAGAGGTTCGCTCATGCACATCAAATGGCTCATGCTAGACACTGTATCATCAATAACATCAACAGTGGACACCACGTGGATATCACTTGAGTGTTTCATTGACTTACAAACATTGAAGGTTACTTCATCTTCGTTCACCTGAAACTTCAATTCTCTTCTTTCAACATCCACCAATGCTCTTTCGGTTGCTAAGAATGGTCTTCCCAAAATAATGGGAATTTCAGCATCTATTTCACAATCGAGAATGACAAATTCATCCGGGAAAATGAACCGATCAACCTTCACCAAGATGTCGTAAAGTATCCCCACATGATGTTTGATTGAACGGTCAACCATTAAGAGTCTCACTGTGGTTGATTTTGGTTCACCTAACCCAAGTTGTTTGTATATCGCATAGGGCATTAAGTTGATGCTTGCTCCCAGATCGCATAAAGCTTTAGCGAATTGGAGCATGCCAATGGTGAAAGGAATGGTGAATGCCCCGGGATCTTCTCTCTTCTTGATCAGGTCCTTAGTCATAATTGCACTGCAATTATGGGAAACTTCAATTATCTCAAAATCCAAGCTTCTTTTCTTTGTGACTAACTCTTTCATGAACTTGGCATATCCCGGCATTTCCAACAATGCCTCCACAAGGGGGAGATTAATTGATAATGTCTTAAACACCAAAAATAACTTATTGAACTTCTCATCTTCATTCTTCTTCTTTAGGCGTTGGGGAAATGGGGGAGGTATTTTGGGTAAAGGTTGTATGACTTTTGGAATTGGAATGTGTTGTTCCACTTCCTTTTGTGGTTCTTTGGCAATGCTTTGATGGATAAGTAACTCTTGTTTCTAAATGCCTTTATCTTCTTCATGCTTTTGAGCATCTTCATTTCCTATCACATTACCTATTACCACCTTTCCGCTACGAGTAACCACAACCATCCCTCTATTGTCATCTTCCATTGTCATCTTTGGTTTCAATTGAGCTGACAATAAACTCAATTGTCCTTTAAGTGTCTTGATGGCATCGACATGAGAGTTCTCTTTATTGTTCAATGATGAAAAGTCATCTTTCATCCCCTTCAAAAAATCATCTGAACCTTCAACTTTATCAAGTATGCGTGACAACAAGTCATTCACCCGGGGACTACTTGCACTCTCTTTTGATTTTGGGCTCTCACTCGGGTGAGTATGGTTCTCATCATGATCATCTTCCTTTCTCCAATCATCATTTTTCTCAGCCCAATCTTGATAGTATCTCTTTTGTTATTCTCCCTTGTGATAGTTCCAACCTTGATTTCTGCCTCGCTGTAGATAGCATGGGTGGAAACCCTCCTCATATCTCTTGGAGTTCCAACCTTGATTCTCCCCCAACCTTGAGTAACCGGAAGAAGAACCCTCCTCAACTCTAAACACTCCACATGTCCCCTTCATGTGCTCTTGTAGAAATTCCATTTGGGTCAACATCTTCTTGTTGTTTTCATCCCTCTCTCTCTTTAGCAAGTTGTTCTTGTGTTAATCTAAAACAAAATGGAGAGACTTGATCCTCTTGGGTGTACTACGCTTGGTTTATTCTAGTTATTCCATCAAGAAAAAATGAAGCTACCTTAAATGATTGCAACATTATTACTCCTCATACCGATTGATCAACCACTATTTTATTAACCGAATCATTACTCCGGTAAAAATATTGGAGTAACAAATCATTTGGTAGCCCATGAGTTGGGCATTTAAGTAAGAGTTTCTTAAACCTCACCCACGTTTCATGGATGGGTTCCCACTCCCTTCGCTTGAAACCTTGAATATTGTCTCTAAGTTTCATCATGCTTGATGGAGGAAAGAACCTTGTGTTAAATTATATAATTAGATCCTCCCATGATGTGATGGAATTGTTTGGTAATTCGGCTAACCACTTACTAGTTTCTCCCATTAAGGATAGTGGAAATAACCGCAGCCGAATTGACTCTTGTGACACATTTTTGAATGAAAATGAGTTGCAAACCTCTGTGAAATTTCTTACATGCTCATGTGGGTCTTCGTGTTCTAGCCCTCCATATACTCCCCTCATTTGGAGTAGATGAAGAGTTGTGCTAGTGACTTCAAACATCGCATTCTCATAAGCTTGTGGGATGCAAATTACACCCATTTCACCCGCTTGAGCTGGGTTGTAAACACTACTGACCATCCCGATAACCTGCTTGACTATCATTCATTGCTTCTTCACTCATTCTTACTTCGATGTAGTCCACACACACTTACATCAAGCAGCCTAATCCAACTCACTATAGCCAACCAATTCAAAAGTATCAAATTTTTGATCAAAGAACTCTAAATATTGCTACTCCCTGGCAGCGGCGCCATTTTGATTAACGTATCAGGACACTTCATCCAATACTAAGTGCCAACGTTCGTTAGTAAGTAATATAATCCAGCTACATGAGTTGGGGTCGAATCCCACATGGAGCAGTTTTTCCTTCAAATTCAATGATGAAAATATGACCACAATCTCTTCAATTGGGCACGTGTTACACTTTTTTGGTTTTAGTTTCAAATACCAAATTTCAATTATCACTCCAATTTCACACTACAACACAAAAATATCAAATAGTAAAGTAGAACTTGGGGGATTGACCAACCAATTGTCAAATTTTACTTTAGTGGGTCAATATTAATGCTCACAATAGGATAATTTGTTGTGGGTAGGTCGGACTTTATGTAAAGTAACTTTCTCTCGAACAATTACCTTTTCTCTGCCAAATTCTCTCAAACTTCAACATTAATCGAAAGATGCCCATCCCTTTGTCCTCATCAAATCCACTCTCTTGAGCTGGACACAAAGGATAGATCCCATGTTTCACTCTCTCAAACTGAAATCATAGTAACCCACTACTAAGGATGCTAAGTTTCCTACTTTGGCTCTGCACCTCTCTCTCGAGCAAGCACACAACACTGAACTTGTCATACTAACCAAGCAAGACGATCTCAAAACGCAGCAGCAACCTAGACCCACTTCAAATTAACCCTATTATTCGCAATTCAATAACACCCACTTAGTGAAACTCAACAATTGGCTTCATAGTCAAAACCCTAAGAGAAGGGTTTTATCCACTCATAGCAAAAATAAGAAAATCAACATCTGCCATGTTTTCCATAGGTGGGTAATTGAAATTCAAAAGTTAGAAATTACTAAAATCCTCTCTATTACAAAATCTCAATCAGGAATTTAGCTAAAATCTGTTGAAAAACTACTATGGTAATGTTTTTGCTCTCAATTTTCTATCTCTCACTTTTTTTTGAATGAATCTCCCTCTCTAGCCAAAATTAATTTAAACAAGTCTGATGTGTCACTGTTTAAGACCACTCGGCGAGGTAAGTCGAGCTTCACCGATAGATCGGCGACTCATCGATTGTTCTTCGTCTCGCATTCATTTTTCACTTCTTCTCGGCCTGGCTACTGTAACGTTAGGCGATCCAGATCTAGATTGCTGAATAATTCCGCAATTCGCCCTTTTTCCTTCTATCTCGCCCATCAGCACTTGTTTGAATCTTCTTCAGCACTTTTGGCGACCTGGTCGTCCTTCGCCGAATATATCGGTGACACGCCGAATGGAACTTCTGCTCGCCAAAATTACCCCTATTTAAGCTCCAGCATTCTGTAAGTTTAGGCAGTATCATGGCAATTTGGCGATTCGCTGAGTGACATCGGCGATCATCAGGTCTTCATTTCTTCATTCCTTTACCTTGCTTTGTTCCTTTTTACACATTAGTGTCCATGCATCGTTCATAAATCCAAATACCTATAAAATCAGGGATTTTACATCATTCATTAGCACAAAACATGCAATTGAGGATACTAAATCTATTAAAATAAAGCCCTAAATGAGTCCAAATCGTGAAATTATCAATCGTGAAAAACTTGGTATTCATAGCACAAGGTTTAGAAAGGTCCTAGGATGTCTCATGAGACACATCAAGTAGAGTCTTGTCATGAGTGGAAACGCGCCATATTTATGAATCAGAGGCTATAAGATGTTTAGGAAACTCCACTTCTTTCATTACTCTAAAGTGGTGCCATAGAGTTTATCTCTATAAAGGTCGTCTTTCCTAACCCCTATTTATGCTTTACAAAATATGCCTCCACGAAGGAATCATGTGAGAAGGAATATGAATATTTGTGAAAATATAGAGCCCGAGGTTCCCTAAGTTCCGGTCAACCCTTTGGCTGAGCAAGTGATTAATGATGAGTTTTGAGCTGTATTTCATGCATTGGCCCAAGCTATGATGGCTCAAGCAAATAGAGAGGTTGTGGCTCCTGTGAACTCAAGGGTGGGTACGACGACAACAAGGGTGAAAGACTTTACTAGAATGAATCCTCCAGAATTTCATGGGTCTTAAGTGAAGAAAGATCCTCAAGAGTTCATTGATGATGTTTATAAGATTGTGGGAATTATGGGTATCACTTCGGTAGAAAAGGCGAAATTGGTTGCTTATCGACTTCAGGTTGTTCCTCACATGTGGTTCAACCAATGGAAGGAAGAGAGGGCGGTAGATGCGGGTCCTCTTGATTTGGATAAATTTAAGGTTGCTTTTCTTGATAGGTTCTTTCCCCTTGAGATGAGGGAGGAAAAGGTACTTGAGTTCATTAACCTTCGTCAAGGGAATATGAGTGTGAAGGAGTATGCTTTGAAATTCATGCAATTGTTCAAATATGCTCCAACTATGGTTTTCGATCCAAGGGCAAAGATGACTAAGTTTGTGTTGAGTGCTTCCGACTTAGTGGTCAAAGAATACCTAACCACCATGCTTGTTAAGGAGATGGATGTATCCCGTTTGATGGTTCATGGACAACAAATAGAAGAGGAGAAGCTTAATGAGAAAACTAGGGATTCAAAGAGGGCAATAAAGAATAATGGTTATTTCTCACATTCAAGGTCCAATGGAGGTAATCATTCTTAAGGTTATGGTTCTAGTGAGAAAATGGATCCGAGTGTCAAAAATGTGGAAAAAGCCATAGAGGTGAGTGTCTATCCGGTACAGATGCATGTTTTGGTTGTGGAATAATAAATCATAAGATAGGGGATTGTCTTTCGATCGCTAGGAATGAGGGAGATAGTCGTCCTCAGGCTCAACCTTACTCTTTTTTAGGTCCTAGTGGTGGTCAGAAATAAAATAGGTTTTATGATCTTTAGACTCGACAATATCATGAGGGTTTCCCAGATGCGGAAATTGGTAAGTTATGGTCTTTTAGCTTTTAGTTATGCAGTGCTTGGTATTGGGTATTTTATTGGCTATGGTAAGACCCCATGTGTGTTAATTGCGTTTGAGGTTGACCTTGCCATCTTGGTGGAGATTCCTTAAGCATTTACTTGTATGTAACAATGATTCTGTGGTTGTTAAGACTTTGGTACTATGCTTAGGTTGAGGGAGATGGATTTGAAAAAATTAGAGAGGTTTTCTCCCAAGGGGGAGATATTGTGCTTCGTGGTTGGTGTGTGTGTTGGACTATTTAAATTGTTGGAAGGGTTTCTTGATTTGGGTTGGTATTGTGAAAGGTTGGAGATGGTGTGATATCTTAGTATCCCTATCCTTTCCTTTATCTCGGGGTCAAGCTTGAGGCATTAACTCCTCATGTTCACTCTTTAGGATTTTTGTGTTTTAGCCATTCCCATGTTTCCTTATGCATGCATGCTCACGAACAAAACCTGATTTTTCAAAGATATGATTTTGCTTGCTTGATTGTTTCTTGATTATGTGCATTAAGTATGATTTTGCATGTATGCCTTTTGAAATGATGTTTTGAACATGCTTTAGCTTGGAGTTGATGTTTCCTCCTCAAATATGTGCATTTATGTGATTGCATTCATGTTGGGCTGTTAGGTTTAAGTTCCTGCCCTCCATATGATGTTTTGAATGCCATTCGAGGATGAATGTTCTCAAGGGAGATATATTGTAACACCTCGGATTCGAAAGAAGGAAAATTGTAGGTTTCTAGAAAACTGGTGCCAATACCGACAGAACTACCGACTGTCCGTGGGTTGACTTACGAGGCGTATGAGGAATCGTGGTTGGCAAGTTCAAGTCATTCTAGAAATTTCAAGTCCTAGTATATTTTTACAGTTAACCAGGTCGGTCTGTCATTCAATGTACGAGTCATAGGTAGGTCTCGTAGGTCAGCCTCAGACTTAGTGAAATTTTAGGATCAAAAGTTGGGACTTATAGTGGGCATGCACGGTCCGTGAGTGGACCAACAGACCGTATTGGGGTCCCATCAGTCAAGGGTCCAGAAACAAGTCTTTGAACCCCACCTAGGGTCATCCAGGACGGTCCGTAGAGGGATCTACTGACCGTAGGTCTGGTCCATCCGTGAGGGTTCAATAATTAATTTAAGGGGGATTTTTCATCTTTTCTCTAATCTTTTTAACCCTATACTACATCGTTTTTCCTTCTACACAAAGCCCTACATAATGATTTTTAACCCCAAATAACCCAATTCAATTGTTTCTCCTAAATTCCCTAAACTTGTCCAAATTCATCCTCTCAAAATATTTTATCTCTAGATAAAGGAAGAAGAAGAAGTTAGGGTTCTTCAAGTTCAAGTCTCCTTTTTTTTATAATTTCTTAGGGATTCAATCAAGGTATGTAGGGAGTTCATCAACGGGTTCAATTCACCCATTGAGCCCCCACAATTTTTTCAATTCTCCAATTCAATTTCTCAAGATTTGATTAGATTTTCACTCAATTCCTCATGGGTTCTATTTATATGGATTCAATTGCTTTATTATGATCTTATTTGATGATTTTAACTTAATTACATACTTTTCAACCAATTGCTTGTGAACCCATGCATTGATCTATGAGTTTTGACTATGAACCCCAATTTACACGAATTTATTAAGAAGCTTGAATCTATGAATATGTTTTACGAAATTATGCATGTTTTTAAGAAAGTAATGTTTATGATTTAAGTAAGATTATAGATGAAGGAATCTGTATGTTTTGTGAAGCTTGATCACATGACATGAATGACATCTAGATTTGCCCTCAATGCTTTTCAAGCTATTTTTCTTAATTAGGTCTTGATTAGTATCGTATCTAGATATGCCATCAATAATTATGACATGAATGACATCTAGATTTACCCTCAATGCTTTTCAAGCTATTTTTCTTAATTAGGTCTTGATTAGTATCGTATCTGGATATGCCATCAATAATTATAAATCGCCTATTTAAAACTATTTCTATAAGTATTAGGGCATTTCTAGCATGAAGTGAATGACTTTGGGCCTTAAAAGCTATTATGGAAAGATCATGGATGGTGAAAGGTTTTCTCATGGATGGTCTAAGGAGCTATTCTATGATAAGACAAGCGGCGAATCCCATGACACATAATGATAAGACAAGCGGCGAATACCCATGTCCCATAATAATAAGACAAGTGGTGATTACCTATGTCCTAAGATGATAAGATGAGTTCAAATTAATGACTATTTTATGGGATTTATGCTTAGCACAAAGTGGACTAGCGACGAATACTCATGTCTTATAAAATATGTTCCACCATAGGATTATTGTCTTAGATAGACATTAGCTAGTGGATCCACGTAAGATAGAAGTTCATGGTCCTTACCTTGGAAAGTAGGAAACCCCTTTATGGTGTGGGGAAGACACTCGATTCCATGTTATAGCTCGCATGGTGTATATGTTGGTTAACGGTAAACTTCCCACAAAATGAACTAAGTTAATTACTAATGTTTTATGAATCTTCCTTTATGATTTAAAGATTTATTGATCATGTTCATGATTTATGATTCTTCTTAAATGATTTTAATATGTTTTAACTTGGTCATGCATTCCATGTTTTCGATTATGTCCTTTTATGATCACGTCTCATGTTTTATTGCATTCCCCTCATACTTAGTACATTCCATGTACTAATGCATATTTTTTACTACATTAATTCACTAAAGTAGGGCTTGACAACTCTTCTCCTTCAGTTTGTGGCTAGTTGATTACATTAGATATTTCAAGACTTGGTGAGTCCTCATATATTCGAGGAAAATGTGACTGTTATAAATTTATATCATTTTAGTTTTAAACTTTGTATGTGATGTATGTGTTACGTCCCAATCACTTTTGTTACGATGTATTAAATGGCTTATTGAAACAAATGTTAGACTTCCACTTTGATTCAAAAACTCTTTCATGTAAAATGTTATATTTTGAACTCTTTACATTTGATTATCTTGTATGATGTATTCTAGGTGGCTTGTGTAGGGCCTCTCGGGGTCTTATATGCCATGTCACGTCTAGGGCATACTTTAGGTTGTGACAAACTTGGTATTTCGAGCACAAGGTTTAGAAAGGTCCTAGGATGTCTCATAAGCTACATCGAGTAGAGTCTTGTTCGTGAGTGTGAAGTGCACCACATTTATGAATAAGAGGCTATAAGATGTTTATAAAACTCCACTTCTTTAATTACTCTGAAGTCGTGCCATAGAGTTTATCTCTATAAAGATCCTTCTCTCCTAACCCCTGTTTATGCTTTACAGAATATGCCTTCATGAAGAAATCCCGTGAGAAGGAATAGGAATGTTCATGAAAATATATATCCCGAGGTTCCCCAAGTTCTGGTTGACCCTTTGGCTGAGCAAGTGATTAATGGTGAGTTTCAAGTCGCATTTCACGAATTGGCCCAAGCTATGACGACTCAAGCAAATAGAGAGGTTGTGGCTCTCATGAACCCACGGGTGGGTATGGAGGCAACACGGGTGAGAGAATTTACTAGAATGAATCCTCTAGAATTTCATGGGTCTAAATTTGAGTAAGATCCTAAAGAGTTCATTGATGAGGTTTATAAGATAGTGGGAATTATGGGTATCACCTTACTAGAATGAATCCTCTAGAATTTCATGGGTTTAAACTTAAGGGTGTTTCTCAAGTGTGGTTCAACCAATGGAAGAAAGAGAGGGCAACAAATGAGGGTCATCTTGATTGGGAGAAATTTAAGGTTTCTTTTCTTGATAGATTCTTTCCCCTTGAGATGAGGGAGGTAAAGGTACTTGAGTTCATTAACCTTTGTCAAGGGAATATGAGTGTTAAGAAGTATGCTTTGAAATTCACGCAATTGTCCAAATACGCTCCAACAATGGTTGCCAATCCAAGGGCTTCCGACTTAGTGGTCAAAGAATGCCTAACCGCCATGCTTCTTGAGGAGATGGATGTCTCCCATTTGATGGTTCATGCACAACAAATAGAAGAGGAGAAGCTTAATGAGAAAACTAGGGATTCAAAGAGGGAAAAAAAGGATAATGATGATTTCTCACATTCATGGTCCAATGTAGGTAATCGTTCTAGTGAGCAAATGGTATCCATTTGTCAAAAGTGTGGAAAAATACATAGAGATGAGTATCTAGCCGGTACAAATGTATGTTTAGGTTATGAAAAAATGGATCATAAGATAAGGGATTGTACTTCGATCACTTGGAATGAGGGAGATAGTCGTCGTTGGGCTCAACCTTACCCTTCTTTAAGTCCTAGTGGTGATCAGAAACAAAATAGGTTTTATGCTCTTCACACTCGCCAAGATCATGAGGGTTCCCCGGATACAAAAAATGGTAAATTATAGTCTTTTATCTTTGAATTATGCATTGCTTGTTATTAGGTGTTTCATTGGCTATGGTAAAACTCCATGTGTGGTAATTGTGTTTGAAGTTGACCTTGAAATCTTGGTGGAAATTCCTTTAGCATTTACTTGTATGTAACAATGGTTTCGTGTTTTTTAAGACTTTAATACTATGCTTGGATTGAGGGAGATGGATTCAAAAATGTAACACCCCGTATCCGTAAACATACCTCAATGCAGATTTCCAGTAGTTGCAGGTGCAACCCACGGTTGCCACCCACGGACCGTAGGGTGACCCACGACCCATGCTTTTGGTCCGTGGTTCGCATCTGCAACCCTCCCCAGACTCAACCCAAAGATTTATGTTTAAGGGTCGACCCATTGCCAGACCCACGGACCGTAGGTCAGACCACGGGCCGTGGTCCGCGTTCGTGGATCAGATCCCCAAATTCCAGCCTCCAGTCGTGAATGACGATTGACTAGCACGGACCATCGGTCCACCCACGGTCCGTCGGTCCCATCCGTTAGTGGCTCCCAATGACAGTTAAGTCAGGGGTCTTTTGGTCTTTTCCTTATGCATTGGACCCCTAAACTACGTCGTTTAAACCCTAAACTATGTAGTTTGGTCAATTTTAGCCTAGAAACATAACTAGAACTTACCTAAGTCAAATCATTTATCAAAACTTAGAAAAATTAAAGCATAAGAGGAGAAAGAGGTCAAGAACCCTAGTTCAAGAATGCAACATATTTTCATCCGTTTCGGTCCCAAAATCAATAGATTTCTCTGTGGAATTCTTCACCAGGTATGTGGGATTTCACTAGTGGGTTCCTTTCACCCATTAGGTCCCTAGATTTCAGTTAGAATCTTGATCCCCTCAATATTATCTAGACCTAGGGTTTCTTGAATGTCAGAATTATTGGGTTTTAGCTGTTAGAATGATCCAAATCATATTACCATGTTGTAGTATTGTTTTTGCCTAGATTCATGCATAAACTCAGAACCCTAGATATGTAGTTCTTTTAGTTCATGAATTACACATGCTAGGTCAGTTAATTCAGTTATATATATAAATATGCCTCAGTTTTTGAATGCATTATTATCATTATATTAATGTTGCATTCTTAGTTTGCATGTCAATATTTTTAGCTATCCAGTATTACAACATTTCAGTCATAAAATGTTAATTACTTAATCAATTGGGAGAAACTTAATACCGAGTGGACTAGGGTCAGTCACCCTCAAGTCCCAAAACTTTCTGCCTCGTAGGATAAATCCCCTCTATTGGGCATTACATTTTAGTGATCACGCCAGCATGCCTCTATACTTCTGGCAGGGTATATTGGGTCCTCTCGATGAGGCGTATACATCGGACTCCACATTTAGCTCATGTGGTTTTATGTCGGTTATTAGTAGCTCCCTTACAGTTCAGTCAGATTCTATTGCATTGACCATTTTATCAGTATAGTTCAATATTCAGTCTCAACATGTTATAAACTTGGTCATTGTATTCACTTTAGCCATGTTCAGTATTTCCAGTATCCTTATCATGTTTAGATTATATCATTGCTTTATTTCTTGTTCAGTTATGTTATTATTTAGCTTTATTCTATCCTACATGCTCAGTACCTTTCAAATACTGACGCATACGCTGCGCTACATCTTCTCATGATGTAGGTTCGGGTCCTCAGCAATCAGATCACACATAGATCGGTTCCCGATCTTCAGCTCACCAACATCAGTAGTGAGTCCTCATTCTTCCAAGACTAGTGACATGATTATCTTTCCATTTTAGTTTTAGTTTCAGTTTTGCTAGATTTAGTTGGGGCATGTCCCAGCACTTCTAGTTAGTTAGAGGCTATTTTAAGACATAGTTAGATCCAATTTTAGTATTTGAGTTTATTTCAGTATCTTAAACTCTTCTCAGCTTTATATATATATATATATATATATATATATATAGACTTAGTATGGGTATTCCCCATCATTTCAGTTTTATTATGATTAATCTTCCGCATACTGTCTCTTGTTGCAGTTTATCTTTAAGTATGCTTATGATATGCCAGCAGGGTTAGCTTGGGGTCACTCGTGATCTTATGTCCCGTGTTTGCATCCAGGGGGTAGCCTCGGGGCGTGAAAAACTTGGTATCAAATCCCTAGGTTTAAGTGTCCTAGGATGTCTGGAGAGCCGCACTAAGTAGAGGCATTTTCATGGGTGTGAAGTGCACCACGTCTTATGAGAAGGAGGCTACAGAATGTTTTAGGAAAACTTCAATCTCTTTGTTACTCTTATCGTGCATGAGGTATGATCCAATTTACTCGTTCTAATCCGTCATTTTGCGCCTTCACATCATGCCTCTTCGTAGTGCTATCCCCAGGAATTCTAATGCACGCAATACGAACACATCTCCTCCAGTCCCAGATCAGGAAGTTTCGAATGCTGAATTTTGGAACGCTATCCAGTGTTGGCTCAGAGTGTGACCAACCAGAACAATCAACAGGTTCCAGTTCTGATAAATGCTAATGTTGGGTCAGCTACAACTAGAGTTCGTGATTTCGTTAGGATGAATCCGCCTGAGTCTTAGGATCACAAACTGGTGAGGATCCCCAAAAGTTCATTGATTAGGTCAAGAAGATCTTTGGAATGATGCAGGTAACTGAGAATTATCGAGTTGAGTTGGCATCTTACCAGCTTAATGATATAGCTCATATATGGTATATTTAGTGGAAAGAGAACAGGGGTATAAATGTAGCTCCTATTACTTGGGAATGCTTTAGTGAGACCTTTCTGGACAGGTTCTTCCCAAGGGAGTTGAGGGAGGCAAAAACTCAGGAGTTTATGAATTTGAGGCAGGGTTCTATGACGGTCCAAGAGTATGGACTCAAGTTCACCCAACTCTCCAGGTATGCTCCTCATATGGTGGCCGATTCCAGGGCTCAAATGAACAAGTTCATGTATGGGGTATCCGATCTTGTGAAATAGAGTGTAGAAATGCTATGTTGCTGGAAGATATGAACATCTCTAGGCTCATGACTCATGCTCAGCAGGTTAAGGGTGATAAGCTTAGGGAACAAGCCAAGGAGAATAAGAAGGTTAGGACCGATAACTATGACTATTCTCAACAGAAATTGGGTGGTTGAAATCGCTATCAGTTTCAACAGAGGTCTTTAACTTCAGCACGTTCATCATCTAGCGTTCCATCCTCCAAGTTCCGAAATGATTAGAAAGGTAGGGCATCATGCTCCAAGTCTTAAGGTAGTATTTCAGGCACCAGAACCTACCCAACTTGTCCAAAGTGTGGTAAGAACCATCCGAGCGAGTGTCTTGTAGGAAAGGAAGGATGCTTTGGGTGTGGTCAGTCTGGTCACAGGTTGAAAGATTGTCCTTCTAAACAGGGTCAAGGAGGTAACAATGGTAGAGCTCAGTCCACAACTTCAGCAGCACCAACAGGTCACCCGACTCAGCAGGGTAACTTATTTGGTTCATGTGGCGGTCAGCGCCAAAACGCATTGTATGCTCTCCAGGATCGCCAGGATCAGGAAAATTCTCCTGATGTAGTCACTGGTATGTTACGAGTTTTTAACTTAGATGTGTATGCTTTGTTAGATCCAGGGGCTACTCTTTCCTTTGTAACTTCTTTTATAGCAGTCAACTTTAATGTTAGTCCAAAAACTCTCTCAGAACCCTTCTCAGTCTCTACTCCAGTTGGTGACCCAATTATAGCTAGACGGGTATACAGAAATTGCCCTGTCACAGTCTCCCAGAAAGTCACCTCAACAGATCTTGTAGAGTTATAAATGGTAGACTTCGATGTCATTCTAGACATGGATTGGTTACATTCCTGTTATGCCTCAGTCGATTGTAGAACTAGGATTGTTTGTTTTCAGTTTCCAGACAAACTAATCTTAGAATGGAAGGGTAGTAGCCTAGCGCCTATGGGTCGATTCATTTCTTACC
The DNA here is from genome assembly GCA_029582685.1 of Solanum piurae. Lineage (NCBI taxonomy): Eukaryota > Viridiplantae > Streptophyta > Magnoliopsida > Solanales > Solanaceae > Solanum > Solanum piurae. Next base: position 4,894 of record JAJOOO010008050.1, on the reverse strand, counting down.
TTAAGTCCAGAAAGATGATCTCTAAGGATTATCTCTATCATCTAGTTTGGGTTAAGGATTCTAGCTTTGAAACCCTAACTCTTGAATCAGTCCCAGTAGTAAATGAATTCCCAGAAGTGTTCCCAGAATATCTTCCCGGAGTTCCTCCCAAAAGGGAAATCGACTTTGGAATTGATCTCCTTCCAGATACCCAACCTATCTCTATTCCTCTTTACAGAGTGGCTCTAACAGAGCTTAAGGAATCGAAAGAGCAGTTGAAAGACTTTCTAGATAAGGGCTTCATCAGACCCAGTATGGGGTACACTAGTATTGTTCGTGAAGAAGAAAGATGGTTCTCTCAAAATGTGCATTGACTATAGGCAGTTGAACAAGGTCACAATCAAGAATAAGTATCCCATTCCCAAGATTGATGACTTGTTTGACTAACTTCAGGGTGCTAGTCATTTCTCAAAGATAGACCTCAAATAGGGTTATCATCAGCTCAGAGTCAGAGATAGTGACATTCCGAAGACAACCTTCAGAACTCGGTATGGTCATTATGAATTTGTAGTTATGTCATTTGGACTAACCAATGATCCTGCAACTTTCATAGATTTGATGAACAGAGTGTTCAAGCAATACTTGGACTTGTTCGTTATTATCTTTATTGATAATATTCTCATTTACTCTAGGAATAAGGAAGAACATGCGAATAATTTGAGGGTTGTCCTGCAAACTCTCAAAGATCGCCATTTATTCGCTAAGTTTAGCAAATGTGAGTTTTGGTTTCAATCCATTTCTTTCCTTGGTCATATTGTGTCTAGCAAAGGGATCCGAGTGGATTCTCAGAAAATAGAAGCAGTGAAATAGTGGCCCAGACCTACCTCTCCTATAGATATCAGAAGTGTCACAACTCAGACCGTCGTGATTGGAACCCACACTAACACTCTGGTGAGAGAACCACTACTACAACCCGAACCAAGCAACTAATCTAAAAGTAAGGCATTTAAGTTATGGAAGCAAGTTAAATACTAAGGAAATAAATAGGGAGTTCCCATAAACTCCAAAAAAAGTCTAACAAAACTAAACAATGCGAAAGAAATTAACCTAGAACCTGAAAGTTAATGTACCAAAACATCTAACAATGATCCAAGTCTAAACAAGAAGGGATACAACCCCATACTAATGAACTAACTAAAACAAATGTCTAAGTTCGAAAATGATGGACATAGACAAAAGAGAATTCCATGGTAGCCCGGAAGAATTGGCTCACCCTTGAATTCGAAGTGACAATCACTGATCTCCTAAGCGAGGTCTGTAAGTAGCCGCTTGAATGCCCTGTACTAAACAAAAATAAGAGCAAGTGCAGTATCAGTACACAACCACAGTGTACTGGTAGGATCACGAGGCTATCCCACTAAGTGCAACATTTGCAAGTCAAGACAACATTATAATCACATGCATATATATCAACATATACAATATTATCAACATTTACGAACAACGAACAACTTCACATTTTATATCAAATCATTGGTCCTCTCATGGAACCCAAACCTAAACAATTGGCATACCAGAACGTGGTATCTGATCCCATAATTATGCCAGAACGTGGAAACCGATCCAATAGTTATGCTAGAACTTAGCAACCGATCAAAGTTAGTTATGCCAGAATGTGGCAACCGATCCATTCAACACACCACAACCACAATCACAAGTATATCATCAAGATCATATATTTAAGTCATGATTTCATGGCAATTATCATTCATCTATCTCATTTACAACAAGTGTGATCAACATTGCAACATTCATACATATACAAGTATCATAATGAAGCAAGAACAAGCATACATCACACAATCATAGAATCACAACCATCACCTACCTCGAAACAAGCTTGAAACCCTAAGAGACTTGATCCTTCCCTTTTCAGATTCGTGCCGCTTGTTCTTGGTCTACAAACAATCAATATAATGCGGGAATCAATAAACAATCATTAATTACCCAAATTACTAAGAATTTTATGAACCCTAGATCATACCCATGATCCCAATTATCCAAATTAGAGTTGTTTCCACTATATAATCTATAACAAAACCCTCCCCCATCAATATTCACCCATTCTATTACGTTTTACGGATCAAAAAATGGATTTGGGGAGTGAAAAACTTACCTTTAGCCTCAAGAATGGTGAAAAATGAGTAGGAGTTGCCTGGGGTTCATTCCTTTGCTCTAAAAGTTGAAAAGTGCATAGTGAGGTTGTTTAGGGGTTTATTAATGACTTTAATTCGCATCAAGCCCGACACAACGGCCGTCACCCCGCTGTAGCGGCCCCGCTAGAGCAGTAAAACCTAGCGCCAAAGCGGGTTACACGAGCCAGAAAGATATTTCAAGAATTCTAAGATTCCCATTTCACAACACACCTATAACCAACGACACTCAGAAAATACCCTTTACGCCAAGGTCGATTCCGGGAGTTCTACTCACCCGAATTCAATTATGTAAAGTCGTATGGATTCTTTAACGAGTTATCTAACTACTCATGTAATCAATATCATAAATGATTCATCTGATTGTTACCAGATTTCCCTACGCTTCAAAGACTCTGATTTTGTCCAAATCTGGACAAGGTTGGGAAATTTGAAGATACTACAAAAAAGTTTTCCGGCCCCAAATTTTCCCCGTTGACTTTTCTATAACGATGGAAACTGGTCGTTTCAATAGATACCAATTTACCCATCACTCGTCCCTGAGTGAAAAAACTTAGGAAAATAGGCTAAGGAAGGAATGAAGTAGTACCCGAATCGACGAACAATTGGGGATACTTGTCTCGCATGTCCCTCTCGGTTTCCCAAGTAGCTTCCTCAACTAGACGATGCTTCCATTGATCTTTCACTGACTTAATCTCCTTGGTCCTCAACTTGTGCACATCACGATCAAGAATTTCAATCGGTTCCTCCTCATATTGGAGGTCCTTGTCTAACACTATTGAGTCACACGTAATGATATAATCCCCGTCACCATAATACCTCTTCAACATGGACACATGAAATACCGGATGAACACTTGATAAATTAGGAGGTAAAGCCAATATATATTCGCTACCGATCCCACACATTCAAGAATTTCAAATGGACCAATGTATCTAGGACTTAGCTTACCCTTCTTACCAAATCTTATCACCCCTTTCATGGGTGATACCTTAAGAATAACATTTTCACCGGATTGAAACACCATGTCTCTTACCTTATGATCCGCATACTTCTTTTGTCTACTCTGGGCTCCTAAAAGCTTAGCTTGAATACTCCTCACCTTATCTTGAGAATCTTTCACTAAATCTACCCCCAAAGGTTTCACATCTCCAGTCTCAAACCATCCTATGGGTGATCTACATCCCCTCCCATAGAGTGCCTCAAATGGTGCCATATCAATGTTGGAGTGATAATTATTATTATAGGAGAATTCACACAAATATAAGAACTTATCCCAATGCCCTCCAAAATCAATCACACATGCCCTCAACATGTCTTCCAACACTTGAATAGTGCTCTCTGACTTTCCGTCTGTCTGTGGTTGGAAGGCTGTACTAAAAGTGAGTTGTGTGCCCAATTCATCATGCAATTTCCTCCAAAACTTGGATGTGAATTAGGTACCACAGTCTGAGATGATAGAGAGGGGCACCCCATGAAACCTCACTATCTCTTTCACATAAACCTTAACCAACTGTTCAGCATTATAATCTATTCTTACCAGAATGAAATGGGCCGATTTAGTCAATTTATCAATCACTACCCAAATAGAATCAAACTTCCCCAAAGTCTTGGGGAGACCAACCACAAAATCCATGGCTATCCTTTCCCACTTCCATTCCGGAATTGGCATTCTTTGAAGTAAACTTGCAGGCCTTTGATATTCATATTTCACTTGTTGACAATTTTGACATTTCGCTACAAACTCCGCTCTGTCTTTCTTCATGCCCGGCCACCAATAAATTCGCTTCAAATCTCGATACATTTTGGTTACACCCAGATGAATAGAATATCGCAAACCATGAGACTCCACCAACAATTTCTCAATCAATTCATCTACTCTAGGAACACAAATTCTTCCTTCAAAATTGAGCACACCATCCCCATCAAGAGTGGTCTCTTTTTCCTTACCATTCACAGTCTTCTTTCTAAGCTCCTCCAAATTTTCATCCTCAAATTATTTGGCCTTGATATCCTCAATGAATGTGGCCCTCAGTTCAATACTAGCTAACACCCCACCTCTTCAAATTCATGAAAGCTGCAGGCGCATTGGTCAAACCAAATGACATAATCAAAAACTCATAGTGCCCATAACGAGTTCTAAACGCAGTCTTGGGCACATCCTCAGGCCTAATTTTCAATTGATGGTAACCGAATCTTAGATCAATCGTAGAGAAAACTGATGCACCTTGCAATTAGTCAAAAAGATCATCTATTCGAGACAAGGGATACTTATTTCGTATATGGACTGATACGCTCAAATTACACCTCCCTAAAGAAGCATAAGCAATCATTATCAAGTAAAGAACCCAACTTGTAGGTTGGGGTCGATCCCACAAGAAAAATGGTTTAGACTTTACTTTAACCAACAATTATATTCAATTAGTCAAATTACTTCCAGAAACAAGTAATTAAAGGAGGGGGGGTTGTGAATAAAATTGTAAGAATTCAACAAGTAATAGTAATCAAAAGTCAATTTTGGTTGTTATCAAGATGAGAGAAATAACTAGGGTATTCGTGTTCCCCACAAGCTCATAACACAGAAATCCTAGTAATAGCAATCTTTTCTTAGTGCACTACATGCAAAGTGATAAGTTAGGTATCTCTAAATCCTTGGTCCGGCATCTAGAGAATTTCACCCCGCACCTTGGTCCGGCTACGTG
>JAJOOO010008049.1:0-39271 GCA_029582685.1 Solanum piurae | reverse complement strand
GGTTTTACATTGGTTTAGACAATTCAAATACATAATCTAATTTTAATTTCCTTTAATATTTAGTCATGTAACTAATACTTATTAAATTTATTTTAGCATGATTTAGTACTTTTAAATTATGATCATTTTCATTATGACTTGTTAATTTGCAATATTTGTCTTACGCGATTTCATCATGATTATTTTTTTGTTGGATATTTTTGTGGCATTACTCATATCATAATTTGTGTTATTTTCTTAAGAAATATCTTAGATAGTTGTATTTTGGTAGGACTAAAGAAATATTTGAAGTACAAGTAAATTATATGTTTGTATGAATACTTTACCGGAAAAACCCGAAAAAATCCGAGGTTGAAAAACCCGAGTTTTATTGGTTTGGTTTGGTTTATAGATTTAAAAATCCGACACAAATGGTTTGGTTTGATATTTGAAAAACCCGAACCAACCCGGTCATGTACACCCCTACCAAAAATGATTGGATTCCATATTATTGTTGCAAGATGGTCCATAAATCAACTCCTTCATCTTATCACACAAAGTTGTTGCTCTAAATGCCATTGTTGAACTTCTATTGATTTGCACCTAATTAATAAATCAAATGTTAAATGTGAGTTTAATAAATATAGCTTGAGTTTGAAATACAACAAGTTGAGAAAGATGACTAATACAACAACTCCTTCCATCTAATTTTGTGTGGCGCACAGTTAAAATTTTGGGATTCAATCTTGTAAACTTTTACGGTGAATTTGGATATAGAAGCTTTATGTTTTCTGATTTTTTTTTTATTTTTGAAAACTACGTAAAAAGTAATATTATCACATCTTAAAATATTTAAAAGATATATAAAAAAAATCCGATCAAAGAAAAACTTAGATCGACTTTCAAAGTTTCAATTCTGTCATATAAATTAAGTCGGAAGGAGTACTATTTTATGTATACCAACCTTAGTTTCATGAGAAAGGCTATATCTGCCCCTACGTACATGCATGAATTCAATCTGAGGGGTTGACTTTGTGGTTGGGCCGGGCTCATTAGTTGGGTTGAGTGATTGGGCCCTCTTCAGGTCCACTTTTAATTCTTCCAAGTGCTTCTTGTTCTTCTCCAAATTTATTTTCAAGGTTTCTATGTAATTCACTGCTGCATCTATTTGACCAGGCATTGTCATTGTTTTCTTCAACAAAAAAATTGTAATTGATGTATTAGAAGAAAGATATATGCATATACACACACATATATATATATATATATATATATACGTCAAAAGTTATGCGTTCAGATGAACCCTAATTAATATTTTCGCCCCCACATGCAATATATCACTCATAATGATGATGGGTGAATGTGAATGATTTCCTTATATTACATATATATACACTTTGTGTTGAAAGTTATGGATTCAGATAAACCCTAAATCGAAAGGCTACATCTGCCCTTACATGCACGAGCTCACTCATATATATAAGAGTTGGATAGTAGTGAAAGAATATAATGATCTTCTTTAGCACAAATACAAATCAAAATTTTAGGGTTTCATCTTTATCACTCAAGAAATTTGGTTCCCCTTGAGGTCAACAAGCTAAGACCATGCATGCATTATGTAAATAAAAGTCTTGACATAAATTTAAAATTTATGAATTTCAAACGACAACTTAATTAAATAATTGAAAATTGACGCAAGCATGTTCCAAAGGATGATGATTATAAATTGGTCTTCCATCAAATAACCGATATTGTTGAATTATATGTAGATCATGTGCATAATTTAAAAGGTATATCTAGTAAGAAAATATAGTCCACAAACTAAAATTCTAAATTCATCTCACTCTTATGTCAAACTAGTATAGTAAATTAGTAATGTCTGTGTTGTGCATGGATCGAAGAATTTTATGTTAAAGGGTGTTAAATGAACATTTATATATATATATATATACTAGCATGAACTCCCTAACTTGAATGTTAAATTACTATAATACCCCCAACTTAAAACACCCAATTTATTATATATTCTATATTTAATATTAAATTTATATACACTATATTATATTAAATGCAGACACCTTTCACATTGATGGGGTAGTGACTTTTCCGAAAGGTTCCGACTTTATTTTATAGAGTTGTGACTTTTTCGACGAGTTATGACATTTCCGAAAAGTTGTGATTTTTCTGAAGGGTTGTGACTTATCTGAAAAGACACGATAAGCACCTTTTCATACTATCCTTTGTTGTCTATAAATAGAAGGGGTTTCTCACACTTTTAAACTACGAATTTTGTAAGTTTTCTATTCCTCTACTTAAAACAAGGAAGATTGTGAGAGTTGTTCGATTATGCAATTACAATATTTTTTGTGGGTAAATTAGATAGATCAATAAAAGTTGATGCAAAAAGGAGAATGAAATAACCCAACTTCAAACAAGAAGAGTATCGTGATAATTAATATGCACTCATTTTTGTAGCCATAAAATATACTTTTGCAGCAACTCTTCCTTGACAAGAAGTTCAATGATCGTTGCACAAACTACAACTTGGTGTTCAAAATCTGAAAAGTCTCGAACTGTTGGAGAAAAAGTATTTGATCAAAAACTTGATTGAAGAATCCAAACTACATTTAATAAGTACTCTTTCGTTTTCAATTTAATTGTTCTACTTTTATTTTTATTCAGTTTAATATAGAATGTTCTTTTTTTCTTGGGGAGGACGCATCTTTAAGACCACAAAGTTAAAAGACATTTTTATATATTATACATATTATCCTTAAATTAAAAGTCTTCTTTATTTTTTAAAATTTCATATCAAATTAAAATTAGACCAATCTATATCTATCTTCTTCTTTTTATCTATACTATCTTAAAAGAATGAATTAATAACTTAAATGTTAAATTATTATAATACCCCCAACTTAAAACACCAAATGTAGTATATTTTCTATATTTTATATTGTATTATATTTATTTGTGTGTATTATATTATATTATATTAAAGGAAGACAACTTTTCACATTGAAGGGTTGCGACTTTTTCGAAGAGTTATAACTTTTCTGATGAGTTGTGACCTTTTTGAAGGGTTGTGACTTTTCTATAGGGTTGCAACTTTTCCGAAGAGTTGTGACTTTTCGAAGGGTTGCGACTCCGAAGAGTTGTACGAAGAGTTGTGACTTTTCGAAGGGTTGCGACTCCGAAGAGTTGTGACTTTTCCGAAGGGCTGCGACTTTTCCGAAAAGTTATGACTTTACCGATGAGTTTTGACCTTTCTGAAGGGTACTTGTGACTTTTCTAAATGGTTGTGACTTCTTTTTGATAAGGCACCACGAGCAGTTTTTCATACACTATCCTTTGTTGGCTGTAAAAAGAGAGGCTTCATCAAATTTTTAAACTACATTTAAAAAAAATATTATTATTATTATTATTATTCTTAAAACACACAATTTAGTATATCTTCTATATTTTTATGATAAGAAACAATATGCACATACTAATACTACACATTTTAAACTATAAGTGGAGGGGTTTCCTCACATTTTTAAACTACGATTTTTGATGTTTTCTATTATTCTCTTCTTAAAACCTCTAATTTGATTTATAAACGTTGACAATCTCAAAGTTCAGTGAAATTAGAACACTCCATAACATGAATGTTAAATTAACCTAATACTCCAGCTAAAACATCCAATTTAGTATATCTTCTATATTTGATATCAATATTTATTTATATTAGATTATATTAAAAGTAAGAACACCTACAAAACAATAATAACAAAGTAATGCACTATGGGGAAGGGAGTAAAAAATTTATTTAAGAGGTGTAACAAAGAGATTTTAAGAGTCACCAAAAATCCATGCAATATAACACACAAAAATTGGTAAAATTTGGTTATACCTGCATTAGGGGTCGTTTGACCTTGAAAATGGGCCGATTTCCCCGTTGGGACCAACTGGCTCCACTACAAAGGTCTAAACGGACGTCCATGAAAAATTTAAGCAAAAAAAATCCTAAATCCTGAATCACCAAAAATCCATGGACTATAGCACAAGAAAATTGGTAAAATCTTGTTATACCTGCTTTGGGGCTCGTTTGACCTTGAAATGATCTAATTTGCCCGTGGGGACAAACTAACTCCATTGTTAAGGTCTTAACAGACGTCCATGAAAGATTTTGGCCAAAGAAATTCGGAATCCGGAATCCCGAATCACTAAAAATCCATGGACTATAGCAAATGAAAATCGATAAAATCTAGTTATACCTGCTTCGGGGATCGTTTGACCTTGAAAATGGGCCGGTTTTCCTGTGGGGACAAACTGACTCAATTTCTAAAGTCTTAACAGACGTCATGAAAAATTTAGGCCAAACAAAATCCAAAATCCCAAATCATCAAAAATCTATGGACTATTGCACATGAAAATCAGTAAAATCTGGTTATACCTACGTTGGGCTCGTTTGTCCTTGAAAATGGGCCGATTTGCTCGTGGGGACCAACTTGCTCCATTGCTAAGGTCATAACGGACGTCCATGAAAATTTTCGGCCAAAGGAAATCTGGAATCCTGAATTAGCAAAAAATCTATGGAATATAGCACACGAAAATTGGTAAAATCTTGTTATACCTACTTTGGGCTCGTTTGACCTTGAAAATGGTCGATTTGACCGTGGGGACCAACTGCCTCCATTACTAAGGTCTTAACGGACATCCACGAAAAATTTTGGCAAAAAAAATCTGGAATCCTGAATCACCAAAAATCCATGAACTGCACCAGAAAATCAGTAAAATCTGGTTGTACCTGCTTTAGGGCTCGTTTGACCTCTAAAATTGGCCGGTTTGCCAATGGGGACCAACTAGCTCCATTATTAAGGTCTTAACGGACGTACATGAAAAATTTCAGCCAAAAATAATCTGAAATATTGAATCAGCAAAAATCCATGGACTATACTACATGAAAATCGGTAAAATCTGATTATACCTTCTTTGAGGCTCGTTTGACCTTGAAAATGGGCCGGTTTGCCCGTGGGGACCAATTGGTTCCATTGCTATGGTCTTAACGGACGTCCATTAAAAATTTCGCCAAAAAAATATCCAGAATACCGAATCACCAAAAAATTGTGGACTATAGCACACGAAAATAGATAAAATCTGGTTTACCTGCTTTGGGGATCGCTTGACCTTGAAAATGGGCCGATTTGCTAGTGGAGACCAACTGGCTCATTATTAAGCTTTTAACAGACGTCCTTGAAAAATTTTGGCAAAAAAAAATCCAGAATCCTAAATCAACAAAAATACATGGACGCACACGAAAATTGGTAAAATATGGTTATACCTACTTTGGGGCTCATTTGACCATGTTAATGGGCCTGTTTGCCCGTGGGAACAAACTAGCTCCATTCCTTAGATCTTAACGTATGTCCATGGAAAATTTCGGCAAAAAAAAATCTGGAATCCCGAATCACCTATTATCCATGAACTTATCACACGAAAATTGGTAAAATCTTGTTATACCTGCTTTGGGGATCGTTTAACTTTTAAAAAAATGGCTCGATTTACCCGTGAGGACCAACTGGCTCCATTGCTAAGGTCTTAACGGACATCCATGAAAAATTTCAGCCAAAAAAATCTGGAATCCTGAATTAACAAAAATCCATGTACTTTAAGCACACGAAAATTGGCAAAATCTTGTTATACCTGCTTTGGGGCTCGTTTGACCTTGAAAATGACCCGATTTGCCCGTGGAGACCAATTGGCTCCATTGCTAAGGTCTTAACGGACGTCTATGAAAAATATTGGCCAAAAAAAATCTAAAATCCCAAATCAACAAAAAATCATGGACTATAGCACACAAAAATTGTTAAAATTTGGTTATACCTGCTTTGGGGCTCGTTTGACCTTGAAAATGGGCCAGTTTTCCTGTGGGAACCAAATAGCTCCATTGCTAAGGTCTTAACGGACGTCCATATAAATTTTGGCCAAAAATATTCTAGAATCCCGAACCAATAAAAATCCATGGACTATACTAAAAGAAAATTGGTAAAATCTAGTTATACCTGTTTTGGGGCTCGTTTGACCTTGAAAATGGGCCAGTTTGCCTATGAGGACCAACTGGATCCATGACTAAGGTCTTTACTAATGTCCATGAAAAATTTCGGTCAAAAAAATCTATAATGCCGAATCACAAAAAATCCATGGACTATAGTGCACAAAAATCGATAAAATCTGGTTATACCTATTTGCGGTCCTTTGACCTTGATAATGGGCCAGTCTGCCCGTGGGGACCAACTGGCTCCATTTTTAAGGTTTTAACGGACGTCTATGAAAATTTGACATAAAAAGACCAAAATTCTGAATTAGCAAAAATTCATGTACTATAGCACATGAAAATTGGTAAAATCTGGTTATAACTGTTTTGGGCTCGTTTGACCTTGAAAATGGGTCGGCTTGCCCGTGGGGACCAATTGGCTCCATTGCTAAAGTCTTAATGGACGTCCATGAAAAATTTCGGACAAAAAGACCCAAAATCCTGAATCAACAAAAATTCATGGATTATAACACACGAAAAATGGTAAAATTTGGTTATATCTGCTTTAGGGCTCGTTTGACCTCGAAAATGGGCCAGTTTGTTCGTGGGGACCAAATGACTCCATTGCGAAGGTCTTAACGGACGTCCATAAAATATTTTGGCCAAAAAAATCTACAATAGCACACGAAAATCGATAAAATTAGGTTATAGCTGCTTTAGTGCTCGTTTGACCATGAAAATGGTTCGGTTTGTCCATGGGGACCAACTGGCTCTATTGCTAAGGTCATTATAGACGTCCATTAAAATTTTTGGCCAAAAAAAATTTGAAATCCCAAATCAGCAAAAATCCATGCATTATAGCACACGAAAGTCGATAAAATTTAGTTATACTTGCTTTGGGGTACGATTGACCTATAAATTGCGTCGATTTGCTCGCGGGGACAAATTGGCTCTATTGCTAAGGTCGTAACAGACGTTCATGAAAAATTTCGGCCATAAAAATTTGGAATATCGAATCACCAAAAATCCATGGACTATAGCACACAAAAATCGGTAAAATCTGGTTAAAGCTGCTTTGGGGTTCGTTTGACCTTGAAAATGGGACCGTTTGCCATGGGGACCAACTGGCTCCATTGCTAAGGTCATTATAGACGTCCATGAAAAATTTGACCAAAAAAATTTGGAATATCGAATCACCAAATAACCATGGACTATTTGCACATGAAAATCGGTAAAATATAGTTATACTTGCTTCCGGGCTCGTTTGACCTTGAAAATGGGCCGGTTTGCACGTGGAGACCAACTGACTCCATTGTTAAGGTTTTAACCGACGTCCATGAAATATTTTGGCCAAAAAAATTCAAGAATCTCAAATCACCAAAAATCCATGGACTATAGCACACAAAAATTAGTGAAAGCTGGTTATACCTGCTTTGGGGCTCATTTGACCTTGAAAATGGGCTGATTTTCCCGTGTCTACTAACTGACTCCATTGCTAAGTTCTTAACGGGCGTCCATGAAAAATTTTGGCAATTTTTTTTTTGAAATCTCGAATCACCAAAAATTCATTGACTATATATAGCACACGAAAATAAGTAAAAACTGGTTCTCCCTGCTTTGGGTCTCGTTTGACCTTGAAAATGAACCAGTTTACTTGTGGGGACCAACTAGCTCCATTGTCAAGGTCTTAACGGTCGTCCATGAAAAATTTAGCCAATTTTTTTTTAAAATTCCGAATCAGTAAAATTCAAGGACTAAAACACACAAAAATCGGTAAAATCTGGTTATACCTTCTTTGGGGCTTGTTTGACCTTGAAATGGGCCGGTTTGCCCATGGGTACAAACTTGCTCTATTACAAAGGTCTTAACGACCGTCTATGAAAATTTGGCCAAAGCAAATCCAGAGTTCTGAATCACAAAAAATCCATGGACCATAGCACACGAAAATCAGTAAAATCTGATTATACCTGCTTTGGGGCTCGTTTGACCTTGAAAATGGGTCATTTTGGACGTGAGGACCAACTGACTCTATTGCTAAGAACTTACTGGTCGTCCATAAAAAACTTCGGCAAAAAAAATCCGGATTCCTGAACCAGCATAAATCTATGGACTATAACACACGAAAAATGGTAAAATTATATTATATCTGCTTTGGGGATTGTTTGACCTTGTAAATGGGACGACTTGCCCGTGGGGACCAACTGGCTCCATTGCTAAGGTCTTAATGGATGTCCATGAAAAATTTCGGTAAAAAAATATATGGAATCCTGAATCAGCGAAACTCCATGGACTATAGCACACAAAAATCGATAATATTTGGTTATACCTGCATTGGGACTTGTTTGACCTTAAAAATGGGCCGGTTTGCCCGTGGGGTCCAACTGGCTCCATTGCTAAGGTCTGAATGAACATCCCTGAAAAATTTCAGCCAAAATAAATCTGGAATCCTGAATCAACAAAAATCCATGGACTATAGCACACGAAAATCAGTAAAATCTGGTTATACCTACTTTGGAGCTCGTTTGACCTTAAAAATGGGTCGGTTTGCCTATGGGGACCATGTAGCTTTATTACTAAGGTATTAACGGACTCCCATAAAAATTTGTGCCAAAAAATCTGGAATCTCGAATCACCAAAAATCAATGGAATATATAGTACATGAAAATTTGTAAAATCGGGTTATACCTACTTTGAGGCTCGTTTGACCTTAAAAATTGGCCGGTTTGAACGTGGGGACCAACTGGTTCCATTGCTACGGTCTTAACGAATGCAATGAAAATTTTGGGAAAAAACTTTTTTGGAATCCTTAATTAGCAAAAATTCATGGACTATAACAAATAAAAATTAGTAAAATATGGTTATACCTTTTTGGGGCCTGTTTGACCTTGAAAATGGGCTAGTGTGCCTGTGGAGACCAACTGGCTCCATTGCTAAGGTCTTAACGGAAGTCCATGAAAAATTTCAGTCAAAATAAATTCAATATTCGGAATCACCAAAAATCAATGGCTTTAGCCTACAAAAATGGATAAAATAAGGTTATACCTACTTTGCGGATCGTTTTACCTTGAAAATGTGCCGGTTTGCCTATGGGGACCAACTAGCTCCATTGATATGGTCTTAACGGACGTCCATGAAAATCTTCGAAAAAAGAAAATCTGAAATCCTGAAGCAGCAAAAATTCATAGACTATAGCACACGAAAATCGGTAAAATCTGGTAATACCTGCTGTGGGGATCGTTTGATCTTGAAAATAGGCCATTTTACCCATGAGCACCAATAGACTCCATTGCTAAGGTCTTAACGGACGTCCATGAAAATTTCGGCCAAAAAATTTTTGGAATGCCGAATCACCAAAAATCCATGGACTATAGCTCACAAAAATCGGTAAAATCTGGTTATACCTGCTCTGGGGCTCGTTTGACCTTAAAAATGAGCTGGTTTGACCGTGGGGATCAACTAACTCCATTGCTCAGGTCTTAACAAACTTCCATGAAAAATATTTTGGCTAAAAAAATCCAGAATCCCGAATCACCAAAAATCCATGGACTATAGCACACGAAAATCGATAAAATTTGGTTATACCTGCTTTGGTACTCGTTTGACCTTGAAAATGGACCAGTTTGTCCGTGGGGACCAGCTGGCTAAAAAAATCCAGAATCCCGAATTAGCAAAAATCTATGGACAATAGCACACAAAAATCGGTAAAATCTGGTTATACCATCTTTGGGTCTCGTTTGACCTTGAAAATGAGCCGTTTTACTCGTGGGGACCAACTAGCTCCATTGCTAAGGTCTTAAAGGACATCCATGAAAATTTTTGTTCAAAAAAATTCTGAAATCTCTAATCGTCAAAAATCTATGTATAGCAAACAAAAATTAGTAAAATCTGGTTATACCTGCTTTGGGTTTTGTTTGACCTTGAAAATAGATCGGTTAGCCCGTGGGGACCAGCTGAATGCATTGCTAAAGTCTAAACGGATGTCCATGAAAAAATTCGGCCAAAGTAAATTTGGTATCCTGAATTAGCAAAAATCTATGGACTATAGCACACAAAAATTGGTAAAATTTTGTTATGCCTGCTTTGGGGATTGTTTGATCTTGTAAGTGGGTGGTTTGCCTGTGGGGATGATGTGGCTCCATTCTAAGGTCTTAACGGATGCCATAAAAATTTCGGTTAAAAAAATTCGAAATCTCGAATCACCAAAAATCTATGGACTATAGCACAGGAAAATTGTAAAATCTGGTTCTACCTTCTTTGTGGCTCGTTTGAGCTTGAAAATGGGCCGGTTTTCCCGTGGGGACCAACTTGCTCCATTGCTAAGTTCTTAACGGGCGTCTCTGAAACATTTCGGCCAAAATTAATTTGGTATTTTGAATTAGCAAAAATCTATGGCTTTAGCCTACGAAAATCAATAAAATCTGGTTATACCTGCATTGGGGATCGTTTGACCATGAAAATGTGCCAGTTTGCCCGTGGGGACCAACGTACTCAATTACTAAGGTCTTAACGGAGGTCTATGAAAAATTTTGGCAAAAAAAAATCTGGAATCCTGAAACAGTAAAAATTCACAGATTATAGCACACAAAAATTGGTAATATCTGGTTATACCTTCTTTGGGGCTCGTTTGATCTAGAAAATAGGTTGTTTTGCCCGTGGTCAACAACGAGCTACATTGCTAAGGTCTAAACGGACGGCCATAAAAAATTTCGGCAAAAAAAAATTTGGAATCTCGAATAACCCAAAGTCCATGGACTATGGCTGACGAAAGTCGGTAAAATTTGATTATACCAGCTTTGAGGCTCGTTTGACCTTAAAAATGGGCCGGTATGACCGTGGGGATCAACTAGTTCCATTGCTCAGGTCTTAACGGACGTCCATGAAAAAAAATTGGCTAAAAAAAATCCAGAATCCCGAATCACCAAAAATCCGTGGACTATAGCACACGAAAATCGGTAAAATCTAGTTATACCTGCATTGGTGGTCGTTTGACCTTGAAAATGGAACGGTTTGCACGTGGGGTCTAACTGGCTCCATTGCTAAGGTCTTATCCGAAGTCCATGAAAAATTTCGGCCAAAAAAATCTGAAATCCCAAATCAGCAAAAATCCATTGACAATAGCACACGAAAATCGGTAAAATTTAGTTATACCATATTTATGGCTTGAAAATGGGCCGTTTTTCCCGTGGGGACCAATTTCCTCCATTGCTAAGGTCTTAACGGACGTTCATGAAAATTTTGGGAAAAAAAAAATCTGAAATCCTAAATCACCAAAAATCTATATATAGCACACGAAAATCAATAAAATCTAGTTATACCTGCTTTGGGGTTCGTTTGACCTTGAAAACAGGTCGGTTTACCCGTGGGGACAATTGGCTGCATTGTTAAGGTTTTAACGGACGTCTATAAAAAATTTTGGCCAAAAATGATTTAGAATCCTGAATCAGCAAAAATCAATGGACTATAACACACGAAAATTGGTAAAATTTGGTTAAACCTGCTTTAGGACTCGTTTGACCTTGAAAATGGCTGGTTTACCCGTGGGGATGACCTATCTCCATTGATAAGGTCTTAACGTACGTCCATTAAAAATTTAGGATAAAAAAAATTCGAAATCCTGAATCACCAAAAATCCATGGACTATAGCACACGAAAATTAGTAAAATTTGGTTATACCTGCTTTGGGGCTCGCTTGACCTTGAAAATGGGCCGGTTTACCCGTGGGGACCAACTGGCTCCACTGCTAACGTCTTAACGGACGTCCAAATAAAATTTCAGCCAAAAAAAGTCTTTAATCCCGAATCAGCAAAAATCCATGGATTATAGCATTCAAAAATCGGTAAAATTTTATTATACATGCTTTTGGGTTCGTTTGAGCTTGAAAATGGGTCGGTTTGCCTGTAGGGACCAACTGGCTCCATTGGTAAGGTCTTAACAAACGTCTATAAAAAATTTCGACAAACAAAATCCAAAATCCAGTATCAGCTAAAATCCATGGACTATAGCACACGAAAATTGGAAAATTCTGATTATACCTGCTTTGGGGCTTGTTTGACCTTTAAAATGGGTCCGGTTTAATCGTGGGGACCAACTGGCTCCATTGCTAAGTTCTTACTGGATGTCCATGAATAATTTCGGCAAAAAAATAAATTGGAATATCGAATCACCAGATATCCATCGACTATAGCACACGAAAATTGGTAAATTCTGGTTATACCTGCTTTGGGGCTCGTTTGACCTTGAAAATGGGTGGGTTTTCCCGTGGAGTCCAACTGGCTCCATAGATAAGGTCTTAACGGATGTCAATGAAAAATTTCGGCCAAAAAAAATCCATAACCTCGGTTCAGCGAAAATCCCAAGACTATAGCACACGAAAATTGATAAAATCAAGTCATACATGCTTTGAGGCTCTTTTAACCTTTAAAATGGGTCGGTTTGCCCGTAGGGATAAACTGGCTCTATTTCTAAGGTCTTATCGAACGTCCATGAAAAAATTTGGCCAAAGAAAATCCAGAATCACGAAGCACCGAAAATCCATGGACTATCGCACACGAAAATTGGTAAAATCTGGTTATACCTAATCTTGGGGTTGTTTGACCTTGAAAATGGACCGATTTACCCGTGGGGACCAACTGGCTCCATTTCTAAGGTCTTAAGGGACGACCATGAAAAATTTCGGCTAAAAAAACTCGAAATCATAAATCTGCAAAAATCCATGGATTATAGTACATGAAAATTGGTAAAATCCGATTATACCTGCTTAGAGGCTCGTTCGACATTGAAAATAGGCCGTTTTGCTCGTGGGGACCAACTTGCTCCATTGCTAAGGTCTTAACGGACGTCCTTGAAAGATTTCAGTAAAAGAAAATCTGAAATTCCGTATAAGCAAAAATCCATGGACTATTGCACACGAATATTGGTAAAATCTGGTTATACCTGTTTTAGGGATCATTTTACCTTGAAAATGGGCCGTTTTTCCTGTGTGGACTAATTGGCTCCATTGCTAAGGTTTCAACAAACGTTCATGAAAAAGTTCGGCAAAAAAAAATATGAAATCCCGTATGAACAAAAATTCATGGACTATAACACATGAAAATTGGTAAAATCTGGTTATACAATCTTTGGAGCTCGTTTGACCTTGAAAATGTGCTGGTTTCCCCATGGGGATCAACTGGCTCCATTGCTAAGGTCTTAACGGACGTCCATGAAAAAATTCTTCCAAAAAAAATTCAAAATTTCGTATTAGCAAAAATCCATGGACTATAGCACATGAAAATTGGTAAAATCTGGTTATACCTGTTTTGGGGTTCGTTTGACTTTGAAAATGGGTCATTTTTCTCGTGGGGACCAACTGGTTCCATTGCTAAGATCTTAACGAACGTCCATGAAAATGTTCGGCCAAAATAAATACAAAATCCCGTATCAGCAAAAATCCATGGACTATAACTGTAACATCTCACAAATTGAAAGAACTAAAAAGAGTTAGAATTAGAAAGAGTGATTTTTGGAAATAATAAAAATCTGGAAAATTGGTTAAGTTAAGTTAGGTTTGAGTTTTGGTCAACTTCAAACGGACATAACTCCTAACTCAAGATGAGTTAGGTGTATGTCCAAGTATGGTTGAAAATCTCTTGGAGTAATCTTTCCAACGCCGCTAAGTTTGCGCGATTTCGAGTTCGTATGAGTGAGATATGCCTTTTGGAAGTTGTGATGTTCAAATAAGGAAATGTCCAATCCGGATTTTTAAAAGGTGTTTTGGTCTTTTCCATACCCTATTATTTTAATTTATTTTTGGTGAATTAATTAAGGGTCAAAACTGAACCAGGCAATTGGAGATTTACGCTAGGGTTTTTGGAGAAAGAACACAAGAGGAGAAAAGAGGATAAAGAGCAAAGTTCGTCGTTCTTGAAGGTTTAGCTTGTGGATTTCGACAAGGGTTGATCCCTAATGAGGTATGTGAGTCTTTCGTAGCGTTGGGTTCGTTCACCCACGCGCTAATCATGCTTATTTCAACGTAGTTTGCTCTAGAAAGTTTAAAGTTGATGAATCTTGAATGGTATTCTTCAAATTGGCCTTCGTTCTTGAGTTAGGTTTGAGATTGAGGAGTTCCTTGAGGTTAACATGTTGTTTCCTTGAGTTATTTGAGTTATTTGAGTTATATTCTTATGTATACATGCTGGGTATCTGAATCTAAAGAAAAATTGAGAAGAATAGTCGAGTTTGGGTGAATTGGGACTGGAAAATGACAGAAGGAAAAAGTTGGGCAAATCCGGTGCCGCAGGCTGCGTCGCGGATTTGCCTCTTAGTTTCAAAAAATTCATCCTAGCGGAGCGGAGCGGCCACGAACCCTCTCTGCCTCAAAAGTTATTTCGCAACCAAATATTTTAATGTGTCTTTGCGTCGCGGACTAGTTTCCAGGCAGTGATTTCTTGATTATTTCTCATGTTTAGCTATCTAAAATCATTCATAAACATCATGAGATCTTTACTATCACAAAACACAATCCTTGAATCCATAATTCAATTCAAGGAAAGTTAAGAGTCAAGTCAAGAGAAGTTCATAGAGTCTTCCAAAAGTCTTTTACAAATGTTTTAACTTTGTTATAAGACTTGAGTTTTGAGTTGAGTAAAAAGTAAAGTTTGAAGTTCATTTCTTCAAAAGAGTATATCGGGACTATGTATTTCCAAAGAGTAAATGTTTTCACATTTAAATAAGAAAGAAAACTGAGATTTCTGAAAGAGCATTTGAGCTAGTTTTCAGTAAAGAGTAATAGTAAAGTTCATTCTTTAAAGATTATACGGGAACTAAGTATTCTCAAGAGTTAAAATATTTTTCGCATTTGAGCAAGAAAGGAAACTAAGATTTCGATGAGAGCTTTTAAGCTAAGTTTTTTAGTAATTATCTCAAACCAAAGAAAGAGTTTTGTTTTTACAAACATATGAGCTAAAGTATATTTTGGGAGTAGTATTGAGCACCGATATGGAGACGAGCTTGAGTTCAGACGTCTCCATAAACCATGTAGCCATCATGGGTAGTAAATGATCATACTTTTTAGATGATTCCTTAAGATGCTTTTAGCATAGACTAGTAGATCCACATAGTTAAGCGTTCTATATGACAACAAAATATATGATAGTTCTGGCAGCGTGGGCAAGACGATGTATCACCAATTAGGATCATAGTGGTGGTTGTTGGTTAGAGAAACTTCCACAGAAACTATATTACTTTATTATATGAGCAAAGTTGAGTTTGTTATTGCATTTTCTTTAACTAACCAAGTTGTTTTCTACTGTTTTAAAGGCTTTCTATTTATTGCATGTGTTTTATTGCTTTATATTGGGTTAAGTTATCCAGGATTTGAGTAAAGTCATGGTAAGTATTTCTTTTAGATTCTTTTCAAGATTACGTTATGTTTAGCATTCCAACTCGCATACTCGTACATTCAATGTACTGATGCCAGTTGGCCTGCATTATGATGCAGACGCAGGTAATCACGATCAACATCCTGCGCCTCGTTGATCCAGTTGAGCTTCAGAGTAGTTGGTGAGCCTTCTTGTTTTTGGGGGATCCTCTTTTTCATTACTTTATCATTTTAGTTCATTAGGATGTTGGGGGTCTTGTCCCGACATCCATCTCAGTTTTAGTGGCTTTATAGATAGACAATCAGTTATTTCATTTGTCTTTACTTTGTTATTTGCTTATGTTCAGATTTTGGGTTGCCATTTTGGCAAAGTTAAATGTTTATTTCTAAAACATTATGAGTTTAGTTTGAGAAAGTTGAGTTATCTTGCATTGGAGTTATTTTCTTAATGATTAAACTCTTCCGCTGAGTAAGTAAGTCAGGCCAAGGGTTCGCTTGTGACCATCAATGGTTCTCGAGTGCCAGCCACGTCCAGGGTGTAGGCTCTGGGAGTGACAAACTTGGTATCAGAGCACAAAGATCAAGAATCCTAGGGAGTTTATGAAGCCGTGTCTGTAGAGTCCTTGTTATCGGTGTGAAGCGCACCACATCTATAATTAAGAGGCTGCAACATTTAGGAATTTCTTCACTTCTTTCATACTCACTTCATGCGATATAGTGTATCTCTATAAAAGTCTCTTTCTAACTCGTGTTTACGCGTAATCGATTATGAGCTGGCCTATGGTCGAGAGTGCCTTCATGAGGCGTTTCTTTCCTCGTGAGCTAAGAGAAGTAAATAGATGGTTGCTGACATGCGGAGCAGGAAGAGTTTATTCATTGTTGGTTTGACTCGTCTGTCAAGTAAGGAAAGTAAGACAGTCATTCTAATAGGTTACATGGGCATAACAGGGCTGATGATCAGTATGCACAAAGTTGAAGAGGACAACCTGAAGGATAGAGAAGAGTTTAAGAATAAGAGGGCTAAGACATCAGGGATGAATTCGGGAAGCAAAAGAGTAATGCGAACAAGTCTTCTTTTCGACATAAGCAGAAATGACCTGCTCCATCATCTGCTAGTGCACTTGCACTAAAGAATGCGAGTACAATAGTCAGAATACTCAGAACTTTAGAGCTAGACATACGCATTCGCAAGATAGTAAGGCACAAGGGGGGGTCGGGGTACTAAAACTCTTGCATGTGATATGTGTGGTAGGATCCACTCAGCGGTGTGTCTATCACTTAGTCCGAGTTAATGACTCTAGTGTTGAGATACCTCCTATTCAGTCAGTTTCAGTAGTAAAAGAGTTTCCAAAAGTCTTTCCAGATGATCTACCCGGAGTCCCTCTTGAGAGAGAAATAGACTTCGGCATAAACATTATTCCAGATAATCGTCCTATCTCTATTCCGCCATATAGAATGGCACCAGCAGAATTGAAAGAGTTAAAAGAGCAGTTGAAAGATCTTTTAGAGAAAGGTTTCATTCGACCAAGTATTTCACATTGGGGTGCTCCGATCCCATTTGTGAGAAAGAAAGATGGTTCCCTTATGATGTGTATAGATTTTCATCAATTGAACAAGGTTACCATCAAGAATAAGTATCATGTTCTGAGAATTGATGATCTTTTCGATTAGCTTCAGGCTGCCTCATGTTTCTCTAAGATAGACCTCAGGTCTGGCTACCATCAGTTGAAAGTAAGGGAATGCATTCAAGACCCGTTATGGTTATTATGAGTTTTTAGTTATGTCCTTTGGTTTGACCAATGCGCCTGCAACATTCATGGACCTTATGAATAGAGTATTAGAACCTTATTTAAATATGGTTGTTATCGTCTTCATTGACGACATACTAATCTATTCAAGGAATGAAGAAGATCATGCTAGTCATCTCAGAATAGTTTTCCAGAATTTGAAAGAAAAGGAGTTATATGCTAAGTTCTCTAAATGTGAGTTTTGGCTCGAGTCTGTGGAATTCTTGGGCCACATAGTTTCCGGTGATGTAATTAGAGTTGATACCCAAAAGATAGAGGCAATGCAGAATTGTCCTAGACCCACATCTCCAACTGTTATTAGGAGTTTCTTGGGTTTGGCTTGATGTTATAGAAGGTTCGTCGAAGGGTTCTCGTTTATTTCGTCTCCTTTGACCAAGTTGACTCAGAAGACACTGAAGTTTCAATGGTCTGAAGCTTGTGAGAAATCTTTCAGGAATTGAAAAAGAGGTTGACTACTGCCCCAATGTTGACCTTACCAGAAGGTACACAAGGCTTTGTTGTGTATTTGATGCGTCTAGGAGTTGGTTTGGGTTGTGTGTTAATGCAGAATGACAAAGTTATAGCTTATGCCTCCAGACAGTTGAAAGATCATGAGAAAAATTACCCAACCCATGACTTAGAGTTGGCTGCCGTAGTATTTGCTTTGAAAATATGGCGTCATTATCTTTATGGAGTTCATGTAGATGTGTTCACCGATCACAAGAGTCTTCAGTATGTGTTTAGTCAGAAATAACTTAATCTCAGACAGAAAAGGTGGTTAGAGTTACTCAAAGATTGTGACATCAATATTCTTTATCAACCAGGTAAGGATAATGTTATTGTTGATGCCTTGAACATGTTGTCTATGGGTAGTACCGCCCATTTTAAGAAAGATAAAAAAAGTTAGCAAAAGAGGTGCATAGACTTGCACGACTAGGAATTCAACTAATGGATTCCACAGAAGGAGGAGTAGTGGTGATGAATGGGGATGAATCATCATTAGTGTTAGAAGTAAAAGAGAAGAAAGACCAAGATCCCATTTTTGCTTGAATTAAAGGCAAGTGTTCATAAGCAAAAAGTGATGAGTTTTAAACAAGGGGGAGATTGTGTTTTGAGGTATCAAGGTGGATTGTGTGATTGATTTCAAGGGTAATTGGGATGGTCACCTACCTCTCATTGAGTTTCTTACAACAATAGTTACCATTCTAGCATCCAGATGGCTCCTTACGAAGCTCTTTATAGGAGAAGATGCAAATCTCCTATTGGATGGTTTGAAGTTGGTAAAGCTGGGCTAATAGGACAAGACTTAGTTCATCAAGCTATGGATAAAGTGAAAGTGATTCAAGAAAGGTTGAAAACAGCGCAGAGTCCTCAGAAATCCTACACTGATGTTAGGAGAGGGGAGTTAGAGTTCGAAGTAGATGATTGAGTTTACTTAAAAGTTTCACCCATGAAGGGTGTTATGAGATTTGGTAAGAAGGGAAAGTTTCGTCCCCAGTATATTGGCCCTTATAGAATTTCCAAGAGGATTAACAAAGTAGCTTATGAGTTGGAGCTACCCCAAGAGTTAGAAGCGGTTCATCCGGTATTTCACATCTCTATGTTGAAGAAGTGCATAGGCGATCCTTCATTGATTATACCAACTGAAGATATTGGGATCAAGGATAGCTTATCTTATAAAGAGATTCCAATTCAGATTCTAGATCTCCAAGTTCGCCAGTTGAGAACAAAAGAGGTAGCATCAGTCAAAGTTCTTTGGAGGAACCAGTTTGTTAAGGAAGCTACTTGGAAGCTGAGGAAGATATGAAGAAGAGATATCCACATCTCTTCGAATCCGAAGAAGTTCCAAATTAAGGTACTAATCCTTTTCTTGGTATTTATTTATAAGTTGGCATGTTGTATTTGCATTGCTTGTTGGGTGTTTAAGCTGAATGTTAATGTTACACCATTAGCCTACTAAGATTAATCTCATTTGAGGATGAATGTTCCCAAGGGGGAGATATTGTAACATATCGCAAATTGAAAGAACTAAAAAGAGCTAGAATAAGAAAGAGTGATTTTTGGAAATAATAAAAATCTGGAAAATTGGTTAAGTTAAGTTTGAGATTTGGTCAACTTCAAACAGAAATAACTCCTAGCTCATGATGAGTTAGGTGTACTTCCAGGTATGGTTGGAAAGCTCTTGTAATAATCTTTCCAACGCCGCCAAGTTTACGTGATTTCGAGTTCGTATGAGTGAGATATGCCCTTGGGAAGTTGGTTGTACAAATAAGGAAATGTCCAATCCTGATTTTTAAAGAGTGTTTTGGTCTTTTCCATACCCTATTATTTTAATTCATTTTTGGTGAATTAATTAAGGGTCAAAACTGAACCAAGCAATTGGAGATTTACGCTAGGGTTTTTGGAGAAAGAACAAAGTTCGTCGTTCTTAAATGTTTAGCTTGTGGATTTCGACAAGGGTTAATCCCTAATGAGGTATGTGAGTCTTTCATAGAGTTGGGTTTGTTCACCCACGCTCTAATCATGTTTATTTCAGTGAAGTTTGTTCTAGAAAGTTGAAAGTTGATGAATCTTGAATGGTGTTCTTGAAATTGGCCTTCGTTCTTAAGTTAAGTTGAGATTGAGGAGTTCCTTGAGGTTAAAATGTTGTTTCCTTGAGTTGTTTGAGTTATATTCTTGTGTATACATGCTGGGTATCTGAATCTAAAGAAAGATTGAGAAGAATAGTCGAGTTTGGGTGAATTGGGACTGGAAAACGAAAGAAGGAAAAAGTCAGGCATGCAAATCTGGTGCCCTAGGTCGTGTCGCGGGCCTGCCCCTCAGTTTCGAAAAATTCTTCCTAGCAGAGCGGAGCGGTCACGTACCTCTCTGCCTCAAAAGTTATTTCGCGACCAAATATTTTAATGTGCCTCCGCATCGCAAACTAGTTTCCAAGCAGTGATTTCTTGATCATTTCTCATGTTTAGCTATCTAAAATCATTCCAAAACATCATGAGATTTTTCCTATCACAAATCACAATCCTTGAATCCATAATTCAATTCAAGGAAAGATAATAGTCAAGTCAAGAGAAGTTAAGAGTCAAGTCAAGAGAAGTTCATAGAGTCTTCCCAAAGTCTTTTACAAATGTTTTAACTTTGTTTAAAGACTTGAGTTTTGAGTTGAGTAAAACGTAAAGTTTGAAGTTCATTTCTTCAAAGGAGTATATCGGGACTATGTATTTCCAAAGAGTAAATGTTTTCACCTTTAAACAAGAAAGGAAACTGAGATTTCCAAAAGAGCCTTTGAGCTAGTTTTCAGTAAAGATTAAGAATAAAGTTCATTCTTTAAAGATTATATGGGGACTAAGTATTCCCAAGAGTTAAAATGTTTTTCGCATTTGAGCAAGAAAGGAAACTAAGATTTCCAAGAGAGCTTTTGAGCTAAGTTTCTGAGTAATTATCTCAAACCAAAGAAAAAGTTTTGTTTTTACAAACATATGAGCTAAAGTATATTTTGGGAGTAGTATTGAGCACCGATATGGGGACGAGCTTGAGTTCAGATAACTCACGTCTCTATAAACCATGTAGCAATCATGGGTAATAAAGGATCATACTTTTTAGATGGCTCCTTAAGATGCTTTTAGCATAGACTAGTAGATCCACAAAGTTAAGCGTTCTATATGACTGCAAAGTATATGATAATTCTGTCAGCATGGGCAAGACGATGTATCACCACTTAGGATCATAGTGGTGGTTGTCGGTTAGAGAAACTCCCACAAAAACTATATTACTTTATTATATGAGCAAAGTTGAGTTTTTTATTGCATTTTCTTTAATGAACCAAGTTGTTTTCTATTGTTATAAAGGCTTTCTATATATTGCACGTGTTTTATTGCTTTATATTAAGTTAAGTTATCTAGGAGTTGAGTAAAGCCAAGGTAAGTGTTTCTTTTAGATTCTTTTCAAGCTTAAGTTATGTTTAGCATTACAACTCACATACTCGTATATTCAATATACTGATGCCTGTTGGATTGCATTTTATTATGATGCAGACGCATGTAATCACGATTAGCATCCAGCGCCTCGTTGATCCAATTGAGCTTCAGAGTTGTTGGTGAGCCTCCTTGCTTCCGGGGGATCTCTTTTTTCATTACTTTATATTTTAGTTCATTAGGATGTTGGGGGTCTTGTCCCGACATTCATCTCCGTTTTAGAGGCTTTATAGATAGACAATCAGTTAGTTCATTTGTCTTTACTTTGTTATTGGCTTATCTTCAGATTTTGAGTTGCCATTTTGGCTAAGTTAAATGTTTATTTCTAAAACATTATGAGTTTAGTTTGAGAAAGTTTAGTTAACTTGCATTTGAGTTATTTTCTTAATGCTTAAAGTGTTCCGCTGAGTAAGTATGCCAGGCCAAGGGTTCGCTTGGGGCCTGCAATGGTTCTCGAGTGTCAGCCACATCTAGGGTGTAGGCTCGGGGTGTGACGATAGCACACGAAAATTGGTAAAATCTGGTTATACCTGCTTTGGGGCTCGTTTGACCTTAAAAATGGGTCGGTTTCCTCGTAGGGACCAACTTGCTCCATTGCTAACATCTTAACGGATGTCCATGAAAAATTTTGGCCAACAAAAATCTGAAATCCCATCTCAGCAAAAATTCATGGATTATAACACACAAAAATTGGTAAAATCTGGTTATACCCGCTTTGGGCTTGTTTGACCTTGAAAATGGGCCGATTTCTCCATGGGTTCCAACGGGCTCCATTGCTAAGGTTTAAACTGACGTCCATGAAAAATTTCAGCCAAAAAAAATTGGGAATCCCAAATAAAAAAAAATCCACCTTGAAAATGGGTAGGTTTGATTATGGGGACCAAGTGGCTCCATTTCTAAGGTCTTAATAGACGTCAATGAAAATTTCGGCCAATAAAAATCCAGAATCCTGAATAACCAAAAATTCATGGACTATAGCACATGAAAATCTGTAAAATCTGATTATACTTGCTTTGGGGCTCGTTTGACAATGAAAATGGTCCATTTAGCCCGTGACGATCATTGACTCCATTGCTAAGATCTTAACGGACGTCAATGAAAAAATTCGGCCAAAAAAAATTAGGAATCTCGTATCAGCTAAAATACATGGACTATAGCACAAGAAAATCAGTAAAATCTGGTTATACATGCTTTGGGGCTTGTTTGACCTTTCAAATGGGCCGATTTTCCCGTGGGACCAACTGGCTCCATTACTAACGTCTAACAGATGTCTATGAAAAATTTCGGACAAAAAAAATCTCGAATCCTGAATCACCAAAAATCCATGGACTATAGCACACAAAAATTGGTAAAATCTGGTTATACCTGCTTTGGGGCTCGTTTGATCTTGAAAAAGGGCCGGTTTTCCCCTGGAGACCAACTGACTCAATCACTAAGGTCTTAACGGACGTCCATGAAAACTTTCAGTAAAAAAAATCTGTAATCCTGAATCTACAAAATAGATAGACTATGTAGCACACAAAAATTGGTAAAATCTGGTTATACCTACTTTGGGACTCGTTTGACCTTGAAAATGGGTCGGTTTACCCGTGGGGACCAACTGTCACCAATTCTAAGCTCTTAACAAACGTCCATGAAAAATTTCGGCCAAAAAGTTTGACATTGAAAATATGTCGGTTTACCCGTGGGGACTAACTGCTTCCATTTATAAGATCTTAACGGACGTCCAAGAAAAATTTCATCCAAAAAAAATATGGAATTTCGAATCACCAAAAATCAATGGACTATAGCACACGAAAATCAGTAAAATATGGTTATACCTCTTTTAGAGCTCGTTTGACCTTGAAAATGGGATGATTTACCGGTGAGGACCAACTGACTCCATTGCTAAGGTCTTAACGGACGTCCATGAAGAAGTTCGGCAAAAAAAATTTGGAATCCTGAATTAGCAAAAATCCATGGACTATATAGCACACGAAAATTAATTAAATCTGGTTATACCTGCTTTGAGGCTCGTTTGACCTTTAGAATAGGTCGGTTTGCTCGTGGGGGCTAACTGGATCTATTGCTAAGGTCTTAACGGACGACCATGAAAAATTTCAGCCAAAAAAATTTGGAATCTCGAATCACCAAATCTGCATGGACTATAGCACACGAAAATTGGTAAAATCTGATTATACCTGCTTTGGGTCTTGTTTGACCTTGAAAATGCGCCAGTTTTCCAATGGGGACCAGTTGGCTCCATTGCTAAGGTCTTATTGGACGTCTATGAAAAATTTCTGCCAACATAAATCCAGAATCTCGAATCAGCAAAAATCCATGGACTATAGCACATGAAAATCAGCAAAATCTGGTTATAGCTTCTTTAGGGCTTGTTTGACCTTGAAATTGGGTCGGTTTGCCTGTGGGGACCAACTGGCTCCATTACTAAGGTCTTAACGGACGTCCATGAATAATTTCTGCCAAAAAAAATCTGGAATCCGGTATTACCAAAAATCCATGGACTATAGCACAAGAAAATCGGTAAAATCTGGTTATACCTGCATTGAGACTCGGTTGACCTTGAAAATGGGACGATTTTCCCTCTGGGACCAACTGGCTCCACTGTTATGGTCTTAATGGACGGTCATGAAAAATTTAGACAAAAAAAATCTGGAATCCTGAATCAGCAAAAATTCATGGACTATAGCACACGAAAATAGGTAAAATATGGTCATACCTGCTTTGGGGCTCGTTTGACCTATAAAATGGGTCGGTTTGCCCGTAAAGACCAACTGGTTCCATTGCCAAGGTCTTAACGGACGTCCATGAAAAATTTCGGCCATAAAAAATTTGAAAACTCGAATCACCAAATATCCATGGAGTGTAGAACATGAAAATCAGTAAAATCTGGTTATACCTCCGTTGGAGCTCGTTTGACCTTAAAAATGGGTCGGTTTACTCGTGGGGACCAACTGACTCCATTGCTAAGGTCTTAACGGGTGTCCACGAAAAATTTTAGCCAAAAAAATCGGAATATTGAATCACCAAAAATCCATGGAATTTGGCACACGAAAATCGGTAAAATCTAGTTATACCTGCTTTGGGGCTCGTTTGACCTTGAAAATGGGCCGATTTTCCCGTTGGGACCAACTGGCACCATTACTAAGGTATTAACGGACGTCCATGAAAAATTTCGGCCAACAAAAATATGGAATCTCAAATCAGCAAAAATCCAAGGACTATAGCACATAAAAATTGGTAAAATCTAGTTACACCTGCTTTGGGGTTCGTTTGACCTTGAAAACTTGCCAGTTTGCCTGTGGGACCAACTAGCTCCATTACTAAGGTCTTAACGAACGTCCATGAAAAATTTCGGCCAAAAAAAATCTCGAATCCCGAATTACCAAAAATCCATGGACTATAACATATGAAAATCGGTAAAATTTGGTTATACCGATTTTGGGCTCGTTTGACTCTGAAAATGGGTTGGTTTGCCCGTGGGCACCAACTATCTCCATTGCTTAGGTCTTAACGGACGTCCATGTAAAATTTCGGCCAAAAAAAATTCGGAATCCCAAATCTGCAATAATTCATGGACTATAGCACACGAAAATCAACAAAACCTTGTTATACCTGCTTTGGGGAACGTTTGACCTTGAAAATGGGTCGATTTGCCCGTGGGGACAAACTGGCTCCATTGCTAAGGTCTTAACGGACATCCATGAATAATTTTGCCCTAAAAAATCTGGAATCTCGAATCAGCAAAAATTCATTGACTATAGCACACGAAAATCGATAAAATATAGTTATACCTGCTTTGGGGCTCGTTTGACCTTGAAAATGGTCTGGTTTGCTTGTGGGGACCAACTAGTTCCATTGCTAAGGTCTTAACGGACGTCCATGAATATTTTCTACTAAAAAAATTGGAATCCCGAATTACCAAAAATCCATGGACTATAGCACACGAAAATCAGTAAAATCTGGTTATACCTGCTTTGGGGCTCGTTAGACCTTGAAAATGGGCTGTTTTCCCTTGGGGACCAACTGGCTCCATTGCTAAGGTCTTAACGGATGTCCATGAAAAATTTCGGCCAAAAAAAATTCAAAATCTTGAATTAGCAAAAATCCATGGACTATAACACATAAAAATCGGTAAAATATGGTTATACCTGCTTTGGCGCACGTTTGACCTATAAAATGGGTCGGTTTACCCGTAAGGACCTACTAGCTCCATTGTTAAGGTCTTAACGGACGTCCATGAAAAATTTTGGCAAAAAAAAACCAAAATCTCGAATCACCAAAAATCCATGGACTTTAGCACATGAAAATTGGTAAAATCTGATTTACCTGCTTTGGGGCTCGTTTGACCTTGAAAATGGATTGATTTTCCCGGGGGACCAACTGGTTTCTTTGCTAAGGTCTTAATGGATGTCCATGAATATTTTCGTCCAAAAAAATTCGTAATCCTGAATCAGCAAAAATACATAGACTATAGCACACGAAAATCGGTAAAATCTGGTTATACCTGCTTTGGGGCTCGTTTGACCTTGAAAATGGGTCGGTTTGATCGTAGGGACCAACTGGCTCAATTGCTTAGGTCATAACGGACGTCCATGAAAAATTTTGGCCAAATAAAATTTGGAATCCCGAATCACCAAAAATCATAGACTATAGGACACCAAAATAACTAAAATCTGGATATACCTTCTTTGGGGCTTGTTTGACCTTGAAAATGGGTCGATTTGCCCGTGGGGACCAACTGGCTCCATTGCTAAGGTCTTAACGGTCGTCCATGAAAAACTTCGTCCAAGAAAAATTCGGAATCCCGAATCCGCAAAAATCGCACAGGAAAATTTGTAAAATCTGGTTATACCTTCTTTTGGGCTCGTTTGACCTTAAAAATGGGTCGATTTGCCCGTGGGGACTAACTGGCTCCATTTCTAAGGTATTAAAGGACGTCCATGATAAATTTCGGCCAAAAGAAATCCGGAATCCCGAATCACCAAAATTCCATGGACTATAGCATACGAAAATCGATAAAATCTGGTTATACCTGCTTTGGGGCTCGTTTGACCTTGAAAATGGGTTAGTTTGCCCGTGGTGACCAACTGACTCCATTGCTAAGGTCTTAACGGACACCCATGAAAAATGTTGGCAAAAAAAAAATCCGAAATCCCGAATCACCAAATGTCTATATTTAATTCGCCGTTTTGACGCGTTTGCGTTGAGTGTGTTGCATACACTTTATATATTTGACTGATTGTTAAAAAAAATATCAAAATGACAAAGTGAAGCTTGCCATGATATGTCTAAAATGAACAAAACTTAATTGGGTGTTTAACCTAAAGTTGGTGCCAACTTTGTTGGATTATCAATAATAGTAAGAAGCAATATGTTAGATCACAAGAGTTTCAAAACATAAAAATGAATGTTCCAATGACTGATGCCAACATTACTTGAAAATATTTTTGAGTTAAATCATTTTATTACAATACTTATTTATGCTAAATTTTTAATTTGAATAACTAAAATATAGGTTAAAATGTTATAATAATATTTTTTTGAGAACCTTTTTCTTTAAATAGGCAAATAATAGGGGAACTTAAATTTCCTTTATATAAAACTGAACTGAAATATAGAATCAGTTATACTGAATTCGCACAACAGATATAAAATTATCAAATCAACAGACTGACGCTTTATATATAAAAAATCAAATCAAAATGTGATTTCAGGTTCGAACAAGAGTCAAATTCACTAATTACTTTTGGAGCTTGAATTGATCAATCTCTATAAGAAATAGATTCCTTTGTAATATAGATAACATAGTGTATTAAAATATATCCGAATTTTGACCGAAATTATTCTAACAATCCCAAACTTTGGGCATGATCTATTACCACATATGCACTATTTAATAGTGTATTTTAAAGATGTATAAGTGTCCAGATGGACAAGTTACTTTCCAATAATACTAATAATCATAATCATTAATTGTCGTTAACTATTATTATCACCATTCCTATCAAACAACCATAAACCCTAGCCCCCTTATATAAATTTGTGATAT
Source organism: Solanum piurae (assembly GCA_029582685.1). Classification (NCBI taxonomy): domain Eukaryota; kingdom Viridiplantae; phylum Streptophyta; class Magnoliopsida; order Solanales; family Solanaceae; genus Solanum; species Solanum piurae. Next base: position 12,105 of record JAJOOO010008049.1, on the reverse strand, counting down.
TATTAGATTGAATTTATCAAATTCAAATTTTTAATATGTACGCTTTGGAGAGAAAAATAGAAACTCTAATGATTTCGTCCATGTGAAATTATGAATACTCGATAAACTCAAATTTAATAGTTTTTTATATGAATACTCGATAACGAATGAAGAAATAAACGTGCAAGGAGTTTCCAAGTATTTTCACAAATTATTTCAATCACACACTATGTGTCAAATTAAACAAATTTTTGACAGTAAAGACAATTTTTTCTTTGTCCCTACTTATTCCTTGTTACACCCTGCATTTCAAAAAGAGTGACCTAGTTTGATTTGGCACGGAGTTTTAGAAAATAAAGAAGACTTTTGAATCTTGTGGTCCTAAATTAAAGTTATGTCAAATGTACTAAATTGCCCTTCAATCTTGTGGCTTTAAACATGGCACATGGAAAACTGAAATTAAAATGTTACCAAAAAAGGAAAGAGGTCATTCTTTTTTAAACAGACTAAAAAGGAAAGGAGGTCATTCTTTTTTAAACAGAGGGAGTACTTAATTAGTAATCTCTCCATTGCAAGTAGGGATCTAGTTGGGGAGGATGAAGTGTATACATATTTTAGAGGTTGAAATGTTGTTTTTGATAGATCTTTGACTTTAAAAAAAGCGTTTAAAATAATACAGTAAAAAAATTATAATAAAATAATAGAAACTACATTAGAGTAATACAATAACTGAAGTACAAGAAATTAACAAATAGTCGAAGGACAAGAAATTACTATAGCAATACTACGACTACTAATAATAAGAATGAACAACAACACAACATTGTTACCAACTAACCTTCTATCCCAATAATTTGTGTCCTCCATACTTTTCTATCAGCTAAGGCCATATTCTCGATAAACTAATTAAAACTAATGCATGTACCTCACTAATCATCTCTCTCTAATCTTCTTCGGTATACTTCCACCTCTTATTATAAAATCCTCCATAGCCAACTTCTAACAACTCTGTACTTAGGCATATGTGCATAACCTTTTTAATTACATGCTACATTATCTCACTCTTGATTCTCACATCTTATCTTCCACCGAAGTCACTGTCACGTTGTCCCAGATATCTTTATTGCTAAACTTATCTCTCCTAATCCGGAAATTGAAGGACCGGGGCTGATTGACAACAACAAACACTCATTTGCATGAACCATAAATCAATTATTTTCAATGAAAACATTTTGCATGTAATTGCTATGCATGTTTGGATTTTGACCTAATGTTTAAAATAACTCCGATACATCAAATCCTAACCATTCAGATTCAACTATGTAGTCCCAAAAATGTATATTAGATCTTGTAGCATTGTTGCAATATGGTCCATTTATCAACTCCTTCATCTTATCATACAAAGTTGTAGCTCCAAATTCCATTGTTGAACTTGTATTAACCTGCACCTAATTAATAGATCAAATGTTAAATGTTATTTAACAAATTAATTTATCATTTCAAACTTTATAAACTTGAAATATGAATGTAGATACATAAGTTCATATTACTATTTGGGTTGCGACACACAAGTTACAAACTTCAATATATTTTCATGGTTAAACAAAACTTTAACTTATAAATATATTTTTCGAACGTTAATTTGTTTTCAAAATATCAGCCGATGATCATGTCTAAATGCCAACTTATTCTATTTTTCATCATTACTTAACTATGGGGCACACAGTTAAAATTTTGAGATTCAATCTTGTAAGCTTTTACAGTGAATTTGGATATAGAAGCTTAAGTTTTTTTTTAAATAAGGTTTTTACTTTTGAAAACTACGTAAAAATTAATATAATCACAACTTAAAATAAAAAAAACTTAATTGACTCTCAAAATTTCAATTCTGCCACATAAATTAAGACGGAGGAAGTACTACTATTTTATGTATACCGACCTTAGTGTCATGAGAAATTTGCAGTGTAGAGTTTCCATTGAGTTGAAAGCTTGTAGACACAACTTCAACACCTTCCTCATGGCATAATCGAATGATGTTATTAAAAGTGGCTATATTATTAAGGCTAGTTATTAAAACCATGACCATGTTTGGGCCCATTTGATAGAATTCAATCTGAGGTGGTGACTTGGTGCTTGGGCCGGGCTCATTAGTTGGATTGAGTGATTGGGACCTCTTTAGGCCCATTTTCAATTCTTCCAAGTGCTTATTGTTCATCTCCAAATTCATTTTCAAGTTTTCTATGTAATTCACTGCTGCATCTATTTGATCTGTCATTGTCATTGTTGTTTTCTGCAACAATACTCAAATTATATTAGAAGAAATATATATATATTGCATGCTGAGGCGGATTCAGAGTTTGAAGTTTATGGATTATGAATTCTAGTTCTTTTTTAGTTGGTTCTAAACTAAGAATTGTGTATGTTGAATGATATTTTTCAAAACAAATACAAAATTTTGAAATGCACATCTATACACCTGGACTTGGTTTTATATGACCCCGTAAACATTCAATTTTGAGAATGCACATCTAGAATACACTCCAATTAAGATGTCTAGACGTGTCAGCACATGTGTCAAGTAGAATTGTCTAGATGGTTATAATGAAAGTTGAGGTGTTCAACTGTCAATGAAGCCATGTCTAAGTGTAAACTCTGTGTGTGTAAACTCTGTGTCAAAAGTTATGAATTCAGATGAAGCCCTAATCAAATGCCTATGTATCCGCGCGCCCATGCATGGATGATTATCTCCTCCAACACAAAGACAAATCAAAATGTTTAGAGTTTGATCTTTATGTTTTTATCATTAAATCCGTTACACTTTTAAAATTTATGAATTCAAAATTTCCTTACTCTTAAATTAAAAAACATAACAAAGTCAATACTAAAAACTTTATATAACTAACCTTATAGTTAGAGGCATAAGTAGGGAACATGGATTGAAGCTGATAACATAGATTCTTCATATGATTCCTTCTATTTCTCTCCAAATATTTTCTTTCCAATTTTGGAACTGATTTATTTCTCAAGCAATTTTCCATTTATTTTTATTTCTTTTTCTTGCCTATTTCTTTTATCTTTAAATGGAGGAACTACAAATATTAGTTCTCAATAATATATTATACTAAAAGTAAAACTCCTTTTATAGATTTCACCAAGAAAGTTGATTCTCCTTGGGGTCACATAAATTTAAAATTTATGCATTTCAACGACACCTTTGAACAAATAATTGAAAATTGACTAATGCACGTTTCAAAAGATGATGATTATAAATTAGTCTTCCATCAATAGTCGATATTGTTGAATTATATGTGTTCATGTGCATAATTTAGAAGGTGTATATCTAGTAAAATTCTAAATTCATCTTACTCTTGTGTCAACCTAGTATAGTAATGTTTGTGTTGTGCACGGAGAATAATTTTCGAAATTACTTAAGCCTTAAGATGTTCTAATTTTTAATTTGATGTACGTGTATACTTTAAAATTACAAATTCAAAAAGGAGAATATTTAATTATATTTAAGCTATAGTTAGATAATGATAAGAAAAATACTATAAATTAAATATGATATTTTTTTAATCTCAATAGTGAAAGATTTGAGCTAGAAAAACTTTTCGGATGATGACTTAATTTTTTTTGGTTATGTCAGTCCCAGACAAAATCTGGACTAAGTGAGGTATAGGGATATTCAGGAATGGGTGGGGTGTAATGTTGAGGTTTGGTTGATATTTTCTTGTAGCCAAGAAATTAAGGAGTTCATAGGACTTTTCGGAATCAAATTCGAGTTAGTGAAACTCTCGGAATTGATCTTGGCATTTTGGTATTTTCTCAGATTTCTTCATCTAATTTTCTTTCCTTATACGTGAATTTCTTGGGGAAAATTGGGATTCATCGATTTGGACTCAGTTTTTGATGAAAAATTTATATTTAGGATCCTTATATTATGCGTAAATTGATTTTGACATAAACTTAATGATTTATCAATTATTTTTCTTATCAACTGCGTATAAGCTTGGAAATTTAGGATTTTTCCAATAAAGTTGAAGTTTGATAAATAGAGAATTTCAAGGTCATACTTACCTCCATTTTCAATGAAATTTCATATCGAACTTTTCTAAGGATAAGCAAGATATTTTTCAAGAAATATTTCAGATTTGAGTTGGGACTTTAGATCCAGAAATTCAGAGTTTTTCTCATGATTTTTTATCTTGTATTTTGGGATGATTTTTAACTCATTTTTATGTGATTTTTCGTACGAGTTCTTAAATTCTTGGGTAACATGTTTTTCTATGAAAATTTCAGAATTATCCTTAGCTCTCGGGGTTGACTTTTGGATCGTTTCACGCTCGATTTTTAAAATCAGCATTATGAGTATTATTGTTCATATTTTCTTATGGGTATTCTATATTTGATTAGTTGGAATGGATCTGTGGATCGACATGAAGGAAATGCTCAAGTTCCGATTTTATTTATCCTATTAAGGCAAGTGGACCTCTTTGACCTTTTGATAAGTGTATTGAACCTTGTATACCTTGTTGTGTGATCGGGAGTAATGGGGAATGGTGAGGGTCCACCTGTATTAAATTTGTTATAAAAAAATTCTTGAATATTAGTAATGATCATGTGCGGAAAAATGAATTTGTTGATATGATAGTGTATGATATGTTACAAGTGACTTGAATGATTATATTGACTCATTCTTGATGATGTGTCATGATTGTGTGAATTGGTTATATGCATATGAATTTGCTTGTTTGCAATTGTTATGAGATTTGAATTGTTGATGTGGCGATGGAAAATTATTTCGGCGATTGATGTTTATGTCGATGTGAAATGGTTCCGGTGATTGATGTGTATGTCGATGAAAAAGGATTCCGGCGATTGATATTCATGCCGGTGAAAAATAATTCCGACGATTGATGCTTATGTCGATGAGAAATGGTTTCAGCAGATGCACGGACTAATATATCTGTCACGGGGCTGCTAGACAGCAAGTGTGTATTGATGCATGGAAAGATGTCCCTAATATGTCTCGGGTTGCTAGACAACGACTCTGTATCAATAGGACAGACATGCATCATTCTATATATGATAGTTGCATTACATTGCATTTGCACTTCATTGTTATTCTTGACCTTTATGAGTGAGTGTAATGTTCGTGGTTATTTGAATATGAAAGGATGTGATGATGCTACGGAAACTCTCATATGTGATTTATGGTGTATTATAGGTACTGTGTTGTTTCATTACCTGTGAAACTGTTAGGATGGGTTATATTTGATTTTCTATGCAGATTGTAGTATGTGGAGGTTCAGATGGTGTGTCAAGGTACTTGTGTTCGGTATTACTTTACTTAGGGTTGGGATACTTGCTAAGTACCGTTATTGTTTTGGTACTCACTCCATTTCTTTCTACACTTTGTAGGTTACGAGACCGGGTCATCTTAGTCATCCTCTTGCATTTTCATTTGAGGCTTGCTTCTGAAGTTCGTGAGGTAGTTGCATGTCATCATGGTAGATGTCACTTACTCTTTTGTTATGTCTTGATCTACTCTAAATATGAATACATTCAAACTGATATTTTTTTTGAATCTATTGTAATACTTAGAGACTTGTAAACGTGACACTAGGTTTTGAGGAAGGTTGTGTTATTTTATGAGTTTTGCATGCTTATGTTATGTTTAGTTCTTAATTTCTTTCCAACTCTCGCTTTTACCCTTGTCGAGGGTTGGTTAGACTGACCTGTCTAGGTGGGATAAGACAGGTGTCATCACGCTCAATTTTTGGATCGTAACAATTATCCCTCCTCTAACCGTATGAAATCATATCCAAATTGGTTAAATTTATTGCTTCATCATTTATTATCAATTTATATACAAAATTCACACACTTCATGAATAAGTTAGTGAAGTAGTTCCATTAACATTATATACAAATCTGTTTTAATACCAATTACATACTCTACACTGCATATTATACTCTTAGTGAAGCAGTTTTCATTAATATTATATACATGTGTTTTCATTCACATTGTACCAATTATATTCAATACTATCATTAGCATTACCTTATTTTATTTTATTTTCGTGTATTTACCTTGTTAATTTTTATAATTCTTATTTCAGTAAAAAAGAACAAAAAAAAAATCAATTTAGATACTAGAAAAAATATAGGGATACCTTTCTTAGAGAAGATGGAAGAGAAATATTTTTTTTCTGATGAATAGGGAAAAAAAATATGCCATGAGTATACACTATTAAATTTATGGAAAGTATACATTATCATCAAAATTAACATTTTATAATAAATAGGGAAAAACAAATTTATTGAGAGAAATTCATGGAATGCAATATTCCATCAATTATACACACCTAAATTTATGGAAAGTATACATTATCATCAACCGGTTATTAATTAATTTATTATTTACATATTTTTTAAAATAAAATTAAATATGTCAGATGTTGTTAGTATTCTATCTAAAACTTGAAAACTTAAGAATCCTTTTAAGACTAGTAATAACAAAGTTTAAATACGTCATTAAATTCACTTTTCAATATAAAAGAAATATTAATATGGTCCATGAAGTAAAATTCTAAATTTATCGGACTCCTAAGTCCTAAGTCCTAAATCAAATTTACTCTTAAAACGAATTATAATAATAGTTTGACGCTAAAGTCAATCTCAAGGTCTTTTCAGCATGGAATCCAGTGTATAATTTTTTTTTTATATATATATATATATATATTTATTTATTTATTTTATTTTATTGTTCAATTTATTTGTCTATTATTGACTTGATAAAAGATTTTAATATTTTTTCAAAGTATGTAGTATCTTGAGTTAAAATATGTAGAATGTATAAAATATTATTTTAATTTTGTAATCTTAAATATGTCATATGAAAAATTAAAATTAAGGAATTGCTATTTTTTTTATTAAAAAAATATACTCTTTTTAAAATTAAAAGAATAAATAAATTTAAATAGATAAAGTATATATACAATGTAAAAGCACTTCCCAATGTATTTGGTTTGATGGAAAGATACATATCAAAGATTGAGTTTGAGTTTTGGATAAAAATTTTTTTTATGACGAATACAAATTTGAATAATGAGATGTTGTATTAAGAATTGAAGATTCAATAATCAAAATTATTTATTTATTCAATACTTGAATGTGTAACTTTTGTATTTGTTTAAAAATTAATAAATAAAATATTGAATTTATTTAACATTATTAACAAGAACTTTGTTTTGATACTTAAAATATTTCAGATGATCCATATGGTCCTTAATGTATCATAGAAAGTACTCATTTTGGTTCTTTGCCCTAAAATTAACAGATCCCTCAGTTAAATTTAACACCGACCCCACTAAATAAATAAAACAGCCAAAAGCTTTACTTTCTCCCTCATTCTCTATGTCTTCCCATCAAAAGCTCTGTTCCAGAGAGCTTGTGCGTTTTTTTTTTTTTTTTTTGTCTCAGTCGGATCCCTCTTCCACTTTTAAGACTATTACCTCTCAAAAATGTGGTTCAAATAATTGAGTTCTTCTTTTGATAAAAGTTTAAGGACCAAATTCGATCTTGTTTTATATAAATTGTGAATTCGTTTTTACAATACTTTCAACATGAAATTTGCTTGGTTGATGCTTCATCAGCCCCTTGTGGCAAATTTAAAAAGCTGAAAAATGTTGCCTAACAATGTGAAAAACAAACTAATTTTCTAACTAAACAATAAATTTAATTTTTTTAGAAATCCTATCTTTGAATTAGGGCTAGAACAGAGGAGCGGTGCGTCAATAGCTTAGAACATTGTGATCGCCGGAGAACGGAGAAGGGAGAAGAAGGAAAAAGGGAAAAATATTAGGCTAAGCTTTTCTGCTGACGAAGGAGAAAGGGAGCTTTGGGTATTTTATATTTTAGTGGGGCCATCAGTTAAATTTAACGGATGGATGTGTTACTTTTAGAGCAAAGATCAAATTGAGTACATTTTATAATATATTAAGGATTATGTTGATCATGTGGTATATATTAAGGATCAAAATAAAGTAACTTTCATACATTAGGGACCATTTTGATCATTTTCTCATTGGTGATGATAATGGTTAGTGATGGTGGCCGATTGTGGGTGTAAATTGATACATGTTAATTTAATTTAAATTATTTTTATCCTTTTTTTTCTCTCTCTTAATTTTGACTTATTTTATTTTAATTTCATTTTATATTTCACTTCACCTTTCGTCCCATCCCACCCACCTCCACTTTCAAGCTGACCTTCTTTCTCCATTTTCTTTCTTTCGTTCTTCTTCTTTACCTCTCACTCTCATCCTTCCCCACCCACTTCATGCCGTGTCCCTCCCCATTATTATTTTTTTCCATTTTTTTTCTTCTTCTTCGGTCAAATTTCATTTCCAATGATTTTTTCTTTAAAAATTATATTATTTTCTAAACTTTGTTGAGTTAGTGATAACAAAATTAATTATTTTTCTAAGAAAATTTAAAATTTTGAAAGTATCATCAATTAATTTATCTTCTTTTCATATAACTTCAAATTAAAATTAATGATTTGGAAAAAATCAATGAATTCCCAAAAAATTGAAAAAGCTTGATTGAAATTCGGATAAAAAGGCTAAATGATACCTCCTAATCATCTTGAAATCTAATGGGTTCATCAAATTGTTCGAAATATAAGAATTTTTTTTAGATAAAAGTTTAAAATTGAATAGACTTGAACTAATAATAGTAAAAAAAAAAGGCGGAATTGTAGTAAATATTGTGAGATTGAAAGTGGTTTTTTTTAATGGAGATGATAATGCATTTTTGAAGAAGAAAGAAGAAAGAAATAGGAAAAATAACAAAGAAAAAGAGTTAAAATAATAAGAAAAACAAGAAATTATATTTTATAACAAAATATTTATAAAAATAAAGTTATATTCATTATTTTAGGTTGATCACGTTCTTTAAAGAGTGTGCATACACTATCTATGCCAGGTGGATGAAAAATGATATAATAATAACAATTCAAAATTGTTTAGGGGTAATAGAACGTCCGCATAATTATATATATATATATATATTAAACTTCTAATTTCATCTCACTCCTAAGTCAAATTTATTACTTATAATAGTAATAATAGATTGACGCCGCTCGTATATAATCAAAAGACGACCTCAAGGTCTTTGAAGTTGAAATTGACCAATATCTAGACGCATTAGATTCTTCTATATTTTATTTTATTTTATTTGTCAAGGAATTTAAGAAAGTAAAATAATTTTTAAATTTTTTTATAGTATCTTAAATTAAAAATATGTAGAATATATAAAATATTTTTATAATTTTATAATTTTAAATATATCATATGAACATTTTAAATTAAAATATTATCAAAAATATATTAAATAAAAAATCAGACAAAAATAGACTGGACAAATGAAATATATACAAACTTAAAAAAAAAATGAAATATATACACAATGTAAAAGCACATTCAATTGCGACTAAAAAAAATAAAATTTTCAAATAACCGGGCCCCTAAGTGGACTTATTACAAATGTATTAGACTTTATAGAAATATATTTTTTTATTTTTTTTATAGAAAGATACATATCAAAACAGAGACAGAACATGGCAAGTTTTAGATATTTAGTAACCAAATATTAACATATATAATATCTCAATATTTAGATGAATATTTAGATTTAATCTTAATACAAAATAAATAAGACATAATAATAGTTATTTTTAAATATTTGAATATATAAGTTTTTTAGTTATGATGGTAATGGTGATAGTTGTTTTGAAATGAATGTGATAGTTAATGGCGGTGGTAAATGATGAAGGTGGTAGATAATGTATAATGATGCATGATTATCAGTAGTAATGATGGTTTGTGACTTTATGATGATGAATTGTAGTGATTGATAACGATGATAATTGTGCAGTGATGTATATTGGTAGTTCATAATAGTAGGCGATGAAGATAGTGGTAAAGGAATGAAGTTAGTGAATAATTATATTTGCAGAAATTCTTGAATAGACATCTTAATGTTATTAATATTTTGTTGTATATTTTAGTCATTCAATCTATTCGGATTTGTTATGTGGTTGTATCATTAAAAATTAAAAAAACACTTAATGATTGAGAATTGAATGATTAAGATTAAAACTTCAAAAACAAATAGCTTTAATTACAACTGAGATTTGTATGATTAAGATTGAGATTTTCATTAAGTTCAAACTAATGAGGCTCTACTATCACTAACCACATAGCTACTAATTATATATCAGTCTCTACCACTATTATTTATAACCCTAATCACTATTAATGTCAATTATCACCTTAATTTACATAGAGATTACTTGTGAAGTTGGAACCTTCTGAGTTTCTTTAATTTGAAGAGGTAAGCATGGGCCATATTTCTAGATCTTGAAATATGACAACACATAAATTTAACAAAATTTTCTATTTCGTTATAACATAAAGTTGCTTGAATTTATTTTTTTCTTGTTGGATTGTACTTGAGACTATTATATCATTCAAGTCTTTGAAATCGTTTATTCATTAAAATAAATAGGTTGTTGGTTGTTAAAAATATAACTATCACCTTGATCATCAATCACTTCCAAACCAATTATCTTCACAATTGTAATTATCACAACTGTGATTAACTCAATTACCAACCTTCTATATAAATGCTACTAAAAACTTTAATGATTTTATTTTTAATATTATTAACTCAATTACCACTAAATATTTTTACGAATATTATCGCTAAAAAAATATTTCTTACTAAACGTCTATTTTATTGTAGTGTTATCATCAACCACCATTGTCTTTTAACATATTTTTAAACATATTTTTTCAAGTTTTTTGAGATTTAATTTTGAATGGTCCAATAAAGGTTATAGTCCATAGATATTAGTAACTCTAATGAAACTCAATTCAAAATCAAATCAATACTAATACTAACATAAAAATAATTAATTCAACACTAAGAATGCCAATAATGTTGAATATTTGTTCTTTAGTTTTATTGGCCTAGACATTTAAAATACATAACCAAATTTTATTTTTTCTTTAATGTTTAATCATGTAATTAATACTTATTTCACTTATTTTAGCATGATTTAATACTTTTAAATTATGATCATTTTCATTATGACTTATCAATTTTCAATATTTATTTTATACAATTTCATTATTATCTTTAATTGAATATTTTAGTGTCATCACTCATCTCATAATTTGTGTTATTTTCTTAAGAACAACTTAGATAGTTGTATTTTGATTGCACTAAAGAAATATTTAGAGCACAAGTTAATTATATGTTTGTATGAATACTTTACCAAAAAAATACCAAAAACCCAAAAAATCAGAGGTTTATTAGTTTGGTTTGATTTAAAAATTCAAAAATTCGACACAAATGGTTTGGTTTGGTATTTAAAAATCCGAAAAAACCCGAGTTTCATAAGTTTGGTTTGGTTTATAAATTTAAAAATTTGACACAAATAATTTAATTTGATTTTAAAAAAAACTGAACCAACCCGATCATGTACACCCCTACCAATAACCACCATCATTATCGTCAACTATTATTGCCATAATTTCTATTGCACAATCATAAACCGTGGTCCCCTTATATAAATTTATGACTTTTTTAAATTGAATTTATCAAGTATAAATCTTGAATATGTACACTTTTTGGAGAAAAAATTGAAACTGTAGTCAGGGACGGCTCTTGCATACAATTAAAATTTGAGGCATATGCCTTTGGTGGCCTCAAATTCTTACCAAGAATAATTTTTTTGTTAATTTTTTTACATAAAATTATATTATTTTGTTCTCCTTAATCTCATTCAAATAGAAAAAATTAATTATTTTTCGATAACACTCATATTATTTATCTGTTTGAACTCTTTTTTTTCAAATCTTTGATAAGGTAGAGTAATAGTCTATCAAAAATATGAATCAATAGTCGAAAAGTGTTGAACAAAGTAAATTACAAATTCTTTTTTTATTTCTTCTTAAATTTTCAAGCAATACAACAAACATAGTAAGTAGGATATACCAAGTTATCAACTTCTTGAATCAAATTCTATGATTTTAACTCTTGTTTTTATTTAAAG